>CAUYLG010026727.1:0-10709 GCA_963573385.1 Cacajao melanocephalus
GGGCAGTAGAACAAGAATCCCGTTCTCTCTCCCTCTTTTTCTTCCTCTTTCTTTCTCTCGTACATTCTTTTTTTTTGTTTCTTTCACTCTCACTTTCTTTCCTCTCTTTTCCTTTCTTTCAAAAAAAAAAAAAAAAAAAAAAAAGATGGCAGCAATAGATATTGGGGACCACTAAAGCAGGGTGGGGAGTAAAGGTTGAAAAACTGTTGAGTAGTATGTTCACTACCTGGGTGACATGATCATTTGTACCCCAAACCTCAGCATCCCACGATATACCCATGTAACAAACCTGCACATGCACTTCCTGAATCTAAAATAAAAGTTGAAATTATATATACATTAACAAAAGAAAAGGTGAGTTCTATAACAGAATTAATGGCCAGAGCTACTTTAAAATCCAGATAACAAAGTTGGGTAACGGAATGATGGGTAAGAGCTTTAGATAATCTCCCAGTTCAGAACTGGTTTGCCCCTAGGACAAGCTGGCAATTGAGGATCAAAAGGGCCCTGCTGTGGGATGGAGCAACTGTACGTGGATAGGGACAAGGCAGGCCTGACTCTAGACCAGGAAGACAGCACAGACAATGCAATTCATGCTTTTGTCCCTATTTGGTATTAGCACAGCATCCTGTATTTTGAATGTATAGACTACATTATGACAATTTTTTTATTAATTTCTTTTACTTTGTCTTTCCTCATCTATTCTTCAGAAGCCAATCATCAACCTCCTATTGAGGAGGATGAAATGAGAGGCCTGAGAAGGAAAGCGCATCAAACTTCTTTTACGAACATCATACCTGTCAGGAAGGAGGCAGATGAAGGCTGTGGGGAGAGCCCATCCATCTTATCTCCACTAGGGTGTTCTTAAAAAAGTGATTTATGATGCCAGAGCGGTCTTCCATCATAGCACACTTAGTATTTACTATGTTCATAACAAGTGAGAAAGGTTTTGTGCAAGCAGAGGTTGGGGAAAATAACTCTGAGTTTAGGAAACTCAGTTTAAGAAACATGGAAACATATTTTTCTCTCTACTCTGGTCAAAACCTGTCTACTCTTTAAAGCACCTATAATATCATGCAGTGAACAGAGCATGGATCTTGGAGACCAAACAGACCTGGGCTTGAATTCTAGTTCCACTGCTTGTTAGCTGAAACTGACCCTGTTTCCCTATTCATACCATATCTGCCTTACCTGCTTCTGGGATTGGTTTGCATCAGTTAGTATAATTAAATGGGAAATTCTTTGTAGAGAGAAAGTATTGCACAAATAAAAATAGTTACTGAGTGAAACTTGTTCCTGTCTTCACTCTTTCATTAAATACATTGAGAATAAATATACAGCTATATTTCATAAAACAGCTGCAAACTAATAAAGCACTCTGCATATCTACAGTCGGTTTTCTAATCTTCATCATTCACATGCACGTAAGCATCAGTGTAAAGTTTCATGCATTGGTAGAAGGGTTGTCTTAGAGCTTTTCATCCACAAACATTTAACTTCCTGCTGTACCCTGACTGGGGAGAGATGCATTCCTAAAACCTTTGACAAATGGGCCTGTTATATTTTGTACTGCTCTGCTTCTACAAATTTATTCTATTATAGGTGTCCTTGGTATTAAAAAATTGGTTTGAGAGCAAAGAAAAAAAATGTTGCTGCATGGGAAGAATGCCATCATATTCTAATTTTTAGAAGTATGTATGGAAAGCTTTGGAAGAGAGAGTCCTATCGAGGTTGACTGTATGTCCCTTTCATTAGTTTCATTATGCCTCTTGGAAAGACAGTAGTAAGCAGTGTGGTGAGATGGTAAAAGGATATGAAACTTGAAGTGAGATGATTGTGAGGTGAGGAGACCATCTCTTCTACACATAGGAACTCTATGAGCTTGAACCATCTTTTCTCCTCTCTGAGCCTCATTTGCCTTATGTATAAAATTGAAATAATTGCATATATCAAAAGGTGATTGAAGAGGTCAAGTGTGTTGGTGAATGTGACAGCATTTTGTAAACTATAAAGCACTAGAAATAAGTATGTGACATTCAAATAAAAAGGGCTTGATCATTTTCTGGGATTTTGTGAGTTGCTCATCTTACCCCTGTTCCCACCCCTGATCAGCAGCTCCATAAACATTTAACGTGGGAAGTTAGGCTCTATCAGGCTCTTGGCAAACCATATGCTAAGTAAATCCTGAGATCTGTTCAAAACAGAACAGAAATTCAAGGGACCAAGGTACATATCCACATGCATGCATACACATAGATATGCACACAATCATACACATAAATGCACATATACACAGACATCCCTTCCCCAAGATCTCAGAGCTATGCTTTTTTTAAAAACCATGTAATGAAAAAAAAAAAAAAAAACAAAAACCTGATTGTTTCTCCCACAGCTATTTATGATACCACTTGGGAAATCAGTTTTGGTACCTCACAAGCTGGTGTCTACATGTTGACTTAGGAGTTAATGACGACTGGTAAGTCCAAAGGGAGAGGAGAACCAGGACACCCCCACAGAAACAGTCATCTGGGAGTAGACATCAGGGATAGGACTTCAGATGGTAAGACTCTGTTGTCATCTTAATGCAGACTTTCTGATCTCTTAGCTCTGATCCCACCTCTGTAATTTCATGCTATTAACTTATGAGGATGGTCAAGAAGAGTGAGGTCCCATCACTGAGTTTTTGTGATGTTTCATTTATTCCAATAAAGGCAGGAGTCAAAGAAGCAGAATAGACTCAGTCAGCTCTCTGGTGGTCCAGGAAATTGGAATCAAGGTGTATGAGTATAAGGCCCTTACTGGGGTATTTATTAGTCTAGATCTATATAGTTTAAACCAAGTATATGTATATAGAAGTAGCTCCAAAATTCTTTGACTTTTCCACAGGCAAATATTGGGTCTTGCCTAAAATAGGACTTGGAAACTCTAGATGTTGAATTATGGCTGCTCTTCAACTCAATTTCCAGACATTTGGTGCAATGGAATCAGACAGTCTTTGATGCAAATCCACAAACTAGTTTTCACGGCCAACATGTTTAAGACCTCAGCAGTTTCTTCATCTATAAAATGTTGGTAATAATAACCATATGGGATCTTGCAGAACAAAGGGAGAAAACATTTAACAGTTGCCTGAGATGAAGTAGGTACTCACTAAATGTTAGTCCTTCTCCATGTCTCCCTTCCTTCTTCAGGCTTCCCTTGGTGAATTTTCCCTGGACAACCCCCTCTATCCACAACCACTATTTAGGTTTAGAGTGTTTTAAAGTCACTTGGATATGTATATGTCTTCAAGCAAATAGAGATAGTAACAGTACCTAACAGTACCTATCTCATGGGTTCATTGTAAAGGATAAATGATGTAATACAAGCAAAACAGCATAGAGCTTGGCAAATAGAAAGTGGGTACAGGCTAGCTAAAATTTATTACCTGTCTAATGAGTGGAGAAGACAGGAAAAAAACAGTCCTTGAGCTCCAAACCTATTCCATTCTTCATTGTTCCCATAGTGACACACCACAACTCAGAAATCCTGAGTTTCAAAATGTCCTCAAAATATTGTCCCTAGTCCCAGTGACCTGACACTACAGCTCAAGTCAACGAGCACCTTGTCTCTGTTTTAACCTATATTGTTAGGCCTCTCTCAGTTAGATTTGCTAAGACCATTCCCCGGAAGTAGGCTGCAATGTTTCTGGAAATTCTGCACAGGGCTTATTCTGTTTTGCTGGGCTTGGGGAGTGAGAATGAGGATGGGGCTGGTGGTGAAACAGGAAAGGGGTGGGATAAAGATGAGGTGGTGGAATCTGGAAATCCTCCATTTTACAAAGGAAGAAACATGTCCTAATTTTATCCTTTTCTTGCTCTAGCTTCAGATCATGATGCAAAGCCAGACACACTTCCCCCAACACACCTACAGCGATCTAAAGACAACACCCGGTTCCAAATTACAGCTCTGTGTGCCAATTTTTCACACTCTATTTTCTTTAGATACTGATATAATTGGGACTCAGGTTTTTTTTTTTTAAATCACAGGAGAACAGAATAAACAATAACACTGATAAAGAGGTTGAAAAAAATCCCTACTCAGAAATGCGTATTTGTGGCATAAGAAACATGCAGCTATTTTCAGGTATGTGTAGTACTGCTCCATTAAAATGTAGATTTTTTTTTTAATGCTTCTCTTTCTGATAATTCCCTACATCACAATGTGTAGAGAATGGAAGCATGTTATAGGACTAGTGAAACAAATTTCTCTGATTTTTTTTTTTTTTTTGCACAACAGGAAGAAAAATTACCATTTTAAAAAGCAGAAAATTGAATGTAGCCACTTTTGCAGGCTAAGGAGGATTTTATTTTACATCAAAGGAGGTAGATAATTAGGAATCTATCTTGATGCCCTCTTTGAGAGTAAAAATTGAGCTCCCTTTCTCCCAGGGCATCATCTCAAAAGGGAGGATGGTAGATAGGAAACAGCAGGGTTCTTCTGCATAATAAATCTGATACATTGAAGGAAATTCTGAATTTCTAAGGACTGCCAAGGAAGTGATTGTGTATGTGAGAGGCAAGGGAGCTAGAAGAAGAGAGACAGGTGAGAGGAAGCTACAGAGAACCAGAGGCCCCTAAGTTGGCAGGGAGCCAGTGCCTAAGCAGGGAACACAGACAACAAGAGATTGTGAGAGGGAAGGATGCATCTCAGAGAAAAACATCTCACTTTTCAACATCAAGAGGGTTTCTTAAGTTATGGCCCCCATCCCTGTTGCTTTGAACCCCAAGTAATGTTGGGTTACACAGACACTATGTGTATGGTGCTTTGTGTGAAGGATAAGAGTGGATTCCCAAAGGGCTAATGATGAGCAGGAAGAACAGAGCAGTTACAGGAGGAAGTGGCAAAGTGGAGACTGAGGACTCAGAAGCAGCTGGAAACTTGATCATAAAATGAGAGTACCATGGAACAGGTTAAACTCTATGGCAACCCTCAGAAACATTGCAAGGGACATTGAGGAGAGGAACAGTGTGTTGAACTTTCGAAGGAAAGGGTAAAGGCTCTGGCAGTTCTATTTGAAAATTTATGGATACATAATTCCCAGAAGGTCCCCCAAAGGCAGTGGCTCTGTGTGTTTGTGTGTGTGTGTGTGTGTGTGTGTGTGTTTAGGGTGGAATCTTTGGGTAAGACAATTAACAAATACTGACACCTTTCCCACCCTTAATATTTCACACTTGAGAGAGCTATTTTGTATAAGCCACAAGGCTGAAAGAGTGTTCAAAGCCTTGATATGCGCTTCTTGACAGTTGTAGGGGCAGAAAGGTCCATCATGGCCAACAGTCCAATAACAAATGATAGGTTATCAAGAGAAAAGCATAACATTTATTTAATCTAAGTTTTATATGACATGGGACCTTTCAGCAATGAACACTCAGAGACCCAGGGAAGACTGTCTATGTTTATGCTCAAGTTCAATGAACAATGAAGAGCCATGCAAAGATGTGATTGATGAATGGGCATGATCGAATGGTAGTAGACTGAGGAGGGAAACACAGCAAAGCCTGTCTGTTCAGATCCTTCTTGGCCTTTCTCTGTAGCATTCTTCCCCCTCCCCTAACCCCTCCCTACCAAGGGGCAGGATCTCTTTGGAATAAGATTCTTCAAGGGAGAAGGGAGAAAATGACCCTTCTAGGTTTTATGTATGGGTTGCTTTTGGGGAGAGGTGTTCTGATTTCTGTTACCTATCTTGTGGAAGAGGAATTCTGGTTTCTATCGCTCATTTTGGGGAAGGAACAGGGTTGGGAGGCAGGAGGGCAGGAGAAGGTCAGAGAGACTTTCTCAGCATGTCAAGGTGTCATACTTTTGTATATCATGTTCTGAGCCCCAACACAGTAAACTAGCCCATATTGCTATGTTAGATGCAATCTAAATTAGCAGTACGGATATGTCAGGTCAGGGTAAACAAATTTTGTAGATAAACTTATAATCCTTTTATAAAAGAGGGTCAATGACATTCTTCTTTTCATTCTACAGCTGTGCTGTAGATTCCTTTGCAGCGCTACTGTGTAGACTCATGCTTTTTTGTGTACTTGGTCAAAGTTAGGAATGAGGAGCTGACATCAGCCTTCAGTCAGCTCAGAAGTTGTGTGTGTGTCAGCTATCAGGGGACCAAAATCTGAAAGGTAAAAATACTTGAGCTTATTGTCAGTTTTCTATTTTACTTATTTTGCGTCTTTTTGCAAATCTTCATTCAGTGTTCTTTGCACAACATGTCTTCAGAATATTCTTATTGACGGGTCAAATCTTTAAACTCAATTATTCTGTCATCACTAAGGTGGCATTTTTCTATCTCAAATTCTAAAAAAAGATACTATGAAACACTAGACGATGTATTCAATTGGCAAGTTCTCGTGTTTTTCTTAAGGGAAATAAAGCTATTATTTTACGAGAGGCTTGGAAAATGAAAATTTTCTAATAAGAACTCTTATCATATATATTGTTTGCACTACTTATCACAGGCAGATTTACTTTAGAATTACATATATTGCAACTTGATCTTCCCAGCTAAGGTATGAGTCTTGGTGAGAAAGAGGCATACTTTATTTACACTCTCAGGTTGGGAGGACAAAGAGATTTCACCTTCATATGACTGGTAGTGGCTGCCTAGAACAGTATGTTGAGAAAAATGGTGGGGTTGTGTTTCAGTTGACTCAGTAAGGGACTGCCACAATCAATTAATGATGCCTGCTGTGGGAATGAAAGAGTGAGGATGCCTGTATTATTGGGTCCTGTTGTAGGTACTTTTTATAGGATCGACAGAATAGGCAGTCAGTAGAACTTTATTTCATAAATAAAATCCATAACTACCAACAGAGTTCTGGATTTATCACACTACCCCATCGTCTCTCTGCACAGAACAAGGAAAAGTAGATACCCATGACTATATTACCATTCAAACTGTCGCATTCTTGATAGTCATAGGGGGCTGCACTAATTATTCTGGAAAAGGGGATGTACACTGGGGTTGTTGCTGGTAAAGAAGACTTGCCTCAGGGTTAACCCTCTAAGAAGCCTTCTTTCAGTCTACCTTTCAGGTTAGGTCTATGCTTCTAATAGTGTGCTATTCATATTTTGATCATGATGTTTATCATACTCTATTGTACTTATCTATTTTCCCATCTGCCTCTCTCATTAAATTTTCCATTTTTTGGCAGAGGATCAAAGTCAAAATCAGATATGAATCTACTGCACATAGCAATGCATACACAATATATTATAAACTAAATGTTGGTGTCCCACCAAAATTCAGTTGCTGAAATCCTAACCTCTAATGTAATGATATTTGGTGGTGGGGTCTTTGAGAGATGATGAGGTCATGAGGGCTGGGCCTGTGTGAATGAAATTGTGCCCTTATTGAAGAGGCCTCAGAGATCTCCCTTACTTCTTCTGCAATGTAAGGACATAGCAAGAAGAAAGCCATCTATAAACTAGGAAATGGGTTCTCTGGCCAGACACCAAATCTGCTGGTGCTTTGATTTATGACATTCTGGCTTCCATAACTATGAGAAATACATTTCTGCTGTTTACAAGCCACCCAGTCTATGGTAGTTTGTTATAGCAGCCTGGACAGACTAAGACACAATAGGTGCTCAATTAACATTAAATGAATAAAATTCTTGTTACGGCCTTTCTCTCTACCTATTTTCCTCCCAACTTCCTTTCTTTAATGTAAAAGAGTCTAAAGGCAGAAAGGGGAAGAATAGAGTCACTAACAAACTGTTCTTAGTCTGCTACTACAACATAAATTTTTTTACTTCCAAAGGAATTTTTGGATACTGAAGCACTCTGCATTCATCGTCTTACTTTAACTTCTTCACTGTCCTGTGAGAGTATGGCTTCCATGCTCTTGTTTGCGTTCAACAGACACGAAAGCTGAAGCCCATTTGGTTATACTCAGGCTCTACCTGTATCCCTAAGGTGATACAACTACTTAGCAGTGAAAAACAGTACTAGGATCCAGGTCTTTTGATTCCAAATGCAGCATGCAACTTGCTGCTCTGACTTAGAAAACTTGGTAAATACCATATGAAAACACTCTTTATACCTCCTTTGGTTCATCAAGGTTGGTAGACTCAGTAGGAAATGAACTTAGAAAAAGTCTATGAAAATGGTGACATTCGTAAGGAGTTCAGAGTTTCTTGAACTCATAACTTTGCAGACATTGGTCATTGACTTCTGTCATTTAATTTTGCTGTGAAGATTCTGAAGTCAACTTTTATTTTTCACTCTCATGACTTCCTTTTTTCTTTGCTAAATATCTGAAGAATTTTCTCTTAGCCTCAGAGTTCAATAATTTATTGTTTTAATAATTCTCTCACAATTATTAATTTCTCCTGGAATATTTTGTGTCCTTTCAGTATGCAATTTTCTTTGTTTCAAGGAAAATCTTTTCTACTATAACTTTCAATACATTTTCTGTCCCGTTAATTGAATTTTCTATTTCTGGAACAATAATATGCCTTATGTTGGGTCTTTGTTTTTTTTGTTGTTGTTGTTCTGTTCTTTGCATCTATATCTTTTTGTCTTATTGTTCTGGGCTGTTTATCTTTTTTCACTCTGTGTTTACTGTGATTAAGTATTCCTTATATATTTGTAATTGTTTTCAGCTGTGTCTATTATACCCCTTGTTCCATGATGGGTTGTTTTGGTCCTCGGCTTGTTTCCTTATCTTTGCACTCTCAATTTTCATCTCATCCAATTAAAAAAAAATCTTTTGTTGGTGCTCTTATTTTACTGATTTCATTTCCTATAGAAACCTTTAGAAAGACTACTACATGAAGTACTGTTGGAATATTTTCTTCCAGGTTAGTTTTTTTTTTTTCAAACTATCCTTAACATTTCTATCTTCTGTCTTGCTTTCTCATTCTCTCATTTGGCTGTAGTATATTCTCTTAATGGCACACCCTTTCTCATCTTCCATGCAACTCTACCCAGAGTTTCCATTTGTTCTAATAATGTGAACTGATTCTTTTTGACTGTTTTCTTACTCTATCAGTGACCCCTTTGTCCACCTTTTCTGAGCTGCTTTGAGGTGTGCATATTGAGTTCTATTCATTAAAAACATAGCCTGGAGCAGTGGGAGAGATTTTAGAGAGTTTTGCTTGGGTAATATGTGGCCTTAAAAGGACCTACAACTTCTCTTTATTCTGAGACTTTGTTTTAACAAGACATTTGACAGACAAACTTGGCATTTAACAACAAATCAGGATTCATTGCCCTTGGCTGGAGCTGTTTTCTATTCTTGTGGAGGGGAGACAGGGCAGGGATATCATCTTACTTTAGTTATGCCTTCCAAGTCAGTGTGGAACTTACTTACATCATCCTGGGTGTTTCACATTGCCATTTCTACTCACCTGTCTTTTCTCATAGCCATTTCTATTCCTACCAGTGGAAGAATAAAAATAAAATAGTATCTGAAGACTTCATTCCTCATTCATAGTTCTGAGGGGAGAAGTGAGTCTTCCTCTGTTCTCAGTGTACCCCTCCCACACCCTAAAAACATGTTTTTGGGTTTCTTTTTCATGCTTCATTAAATCCCTATTGCGGAAGGTTAGATCTGGATAGTTCTGACCACTTTGACTTTCTTCTTCTTGCTTCTCTCAGCCTGGGGATGTCCAAGTGGAGTGTGTGAAGTGCTAGGAATTCCTCCTATTCCTTAGAGTTGCTGTGGTGATAGGCACACGTGTTGAGAGCTTTTCTGTGCCTTCCCCCAAATTGCTGACTGTGCTCACTTGGGAGGTGTTAGTGATAATACTCAGGTTTGCTAATTTATTTTTTTTACTCAGCACTTATTCTGCTAAGCTGCACCAGAATGATCTTCTCCATTCCTTGGCTTAGTTGCCATTTTTATAAGTTATATAATAATGTTGGCTATGGGTAGTTCTTTTAACTTTTTTTTAAATTGCATTTTAGGTTTTGGGGTACATATGAACATGCAAGATTGTTGCATAGGTACACACGTGTCAGTGTGATTTGCTGCCTTCCTCCCCTTCACCTATATCTGGCATTTCTCCCCATGCTATCTCTCCCCAACTCCCCACCCCGCACTGTCCCTCCCCTAGTTCCCCGCAACAGACCCCAGTGTGTAGTGCTCCCCTCCCTATGTCCATGTATTCTTATTGTTCATCACCCACCTATGAGTGAGAACATGCAGTGTTTGATTTTGTGTTCTTGTGTCAGTTTGCTGAGAACAGTGGTTTCCAGGTTCATCCATGTCCCTACAAAGGACATGAACTTAACGTTTTTGTTGGACGCATAATATTCCATGGTGTATATGTGCCACATTTTCCCTGTCCAGTCTATCATCGATGGGCATTTGGGTTGGTTCCAAGTCTTTGCTATTGTAAACTGTGCTGCAATTAACATTCATGTGCATGTGTCCTTATAGAAGAACAATTTATAATCCTTTGGATATATACCCAGTAATGGGATTGCTGGATCAAATGGAATTTCTATTTCTAGGTCCTTGAGGAATCGCCACACTGTCTTCCACAATGGTTGAACTAATTTACACTCTCACCAACAGTGTATAAGTGTTCCTATTTCTCCACATCCTCTCCAGCATCTGTTGTCTCCAGATTTTTTAATGATCGCCATTCTAACTGGCGTGAGATGGTATCTCAATGTAGTTTTGATTTGCATTTCTCTAATCACCAGTGATGATGGCATTT
>CAUYLG010026728.1:0-18652 GCA_963573385.1 Cacajao melanocephalus
GTGGCTCCTCCGCCGGGAATCTCCTAGTCTGTGGGCAACAAAAATTCGTCTGAAAGTGCGGCGTCCACTCGCTCTCTGCGCTTTCACTGGGAGCTACAATCCTGAGCTGTTGTTAATCGGCCATCTTGGATCTCTCTCGAATTCACATTATTTTTATTATTTATTTATTTATTTTTGAGACAGAGTCTTGCTCTGTCACGAGGCTGGAGTGCAGTGGCGCAATCTTGGCTCACTGCAACCTCTGACTCCCTGGTTCAAGCAATTCTCCTGCCTCAGCCTCCTGAGTAGCTGGGACTGCAGGCACACACCACCACGCCCAGCTAAGTTTTGTATTTTTAGTAGAGACGGTGTTTCACCATGTTGATCAGGATGGTCTCTATCTCCTGACCTTGTGATCCACCCGCCTTGGCCTCCCAAAGTGCTGGAATTTTAGGCGTGAGCCACTGCGCCTGGCCTGAATTTACATTATTAAATCAACTCATATGAGAGCTTCCAGGGGAATTTTGTTTTTGTTTTATTAGCTATGAAATAACATATTGCATTTGCTATCTCAGATTTTCTACTCTCAGCATTCTACCCACTCGTAGCCGCTTTTTATCACCACCTATTTCAGCCAAAGTAATGCAAACTAAGTATAATTTTATCATAAGCTAAACCCAATAGATTACAGTAAATCTATTTTGGAAGAATTTGGGATCAGATTTCAAAGTCAGAGTGCTTTGTGAACTATTTCCTATTTGCTTAATTCATTTTAATGGATAATTCCATGTTTTTCTATAAAAATACTTGTTCTGAAATGCTAGGAAGAAGAATAACCTATCACATCATTTTATGCTAATAAAATGATACATATACTTAACCTGCAGTTTAAGAGAAGGAGCTTTGATTAATTTTTAGGAGGTTTCTGATGATAGTATGGGTGTATGGATGTGTAATAGCCAAAGGTATTCCTTACATTTCTTTTTCTAGGTAAAATGTAACTTAGCAGAAAGTGCAATGAAAAGTCATATCTAAAGGGTCTGAACGATAGAATCCTCATTTCTAACCATTTTTTAAGAAGAAATAGTATTTATATATTTAACTAAGATTACACTTAGGGTTAGAATCTTAGAATGCATATCTTCTGATTCTCAGTTTTATGGTTTTTCTAGAATATGAAACACACTTCCAAATAGGAAAGCCCATTGTGCTAAACCTACTGCAAAGTATTTAGGTGCATACCTAAAATCTGATATTTAGGTTATTAGTTCCTAAGGGCTTGTGGCTGGGAGGATGATTCAATCTAGTGGGTAAGCAAGCTCTTGATAAGGAGTGTGGTTCAGTTCCATTGTAGTGTGCACCTTAGTTTGGCATCCGGGGTGGGGAGGGGGCGGTGACGTGGGAGTTGCCAACTGGTATGGAATTAGGAAGGAGAGGAAAGTAGAGGAGGACATTTCCAGAAGAGAGATACTGCTTGAGTTGAGTATTACTGCTTGAGAGTCTTCAACTGGACACATGGAGAAATATAGAACATAGGGAATGGGGAACATCTCTGGGCTGCAGTAGTTCTGTTAGGTTGGTGGGTATGGGGCAGTTGAGAGCATAGTGAGGAGTGAGGTTTAAGATGTAGGTGCCTGTCATCCTAGCACTTTGGGAGGCCAAGGCAGGTGCATCACTTGAGGTCAGGAGTTCGAGACCAGCCTTGCCAACATGGCGAGACCCCATCTCTACTAAAAATACAAAAATTAGCCAGGCATGGTGATACATGCCTGTAATCCTAGCTATTTTGGAGGCTGAGGCACAAGAATTGCTTGAACCGAGGAGGTGGAGGTTGCAGTGAGCCAAGATCATGCCACTACACTCCAGCTTGGACTACAAAGCAAATTCCATCTCAAAAAAAAAAAAAAAAAGATATAGGCAGAGAGCAGATCACAGACTATTTAAAATTACTTGCATTTCAAATAAAATAATATGATTGTTGGGACTCTAGGGTAGAGGATGGCTTATCGGTATAGGATGGTAAATAGCAACACCAGGGCAAGAAGCTCATTCCTGTGATAGTAGTGCAGCAATCCAGGTGAGTAAAGATTCTTGGAAATACCAGAGCAAAGGAAGAAACTGTTTACGGGCTTAGCATCTCGCACACAAAGATGGATGCTGATGATGTGATTTCTCTCATTAGCACTTCCAGGCTCAGAAACTTGGAATCATCATCTCACTGTCACCATTCCATTACCAAAGCTGTCTTAGTTTTTTCACATGTAATCTAATCTCACCTCTTCCAGTCCAGGCCCGACCCTCGTTATTTAATATCAGAAGGTATTGTTAGGGTCTCCCAGCTGGGCCTCCTGTCTCTGGATGTGCCCAGTGAGCTCTGCAGTCACCATCTGATTCTTATAGCCCTTCCAAGTGTCCGTGCTTATCCTTGCCTGTGCCACACAGTGCATACTTCGTGAGGTGTATCTTCTTTCTCCCCCGACCCTCTAATGTGTGGATATTATACTGTCATCTTCCTTCTTCAAAAACCTTTTCCCCGAACGATCCAGTTTTTCTCAAGCTCCAGCTTATTCTACACAGTACATCTGAGGTTTTTTTTAGTATAAAGTACTTTTTTAACATCAGGAAATTTTTGTGGATCTTCCATTATCGATTATGTTTCATGGTAGCCAAGAACACTGGCTTTTGGACACAGGGAGGGGAACATCACACACTGGGGTCTGTTGGGGGGTGGGGGGCTGGGGAGGGATATCAGAGTGTGGGGAGATTAGGGAGGGATAACATTAGGAGAAATACCTAATGTAGGTGACGGGGGTGGGGGATGGAGGCAGCAAACCACCATAGCATGTGTGTACCTGTGTAACAATTCTGCAAGAGCTGCACATGTACCCCAGAACTTAAAGTATAATAATAATAATACGAATAATAATAAAAACACTGGCTTTTGAGGAGCAGGCTTTCTGATTCCTCACACACAAAAAAGTAAAATAAAGCATTGTTAGCCATTCACTAATTTATAATCCTGACCGTTTTTATGTTGTTAAGAGTCTGAGCAGTGGCCTGTAGTCTCTTTTTTTGGCCATAAATAATAGTTTGTATGTTGTTCAAACAGACATTGTGTTAAGCTCACTCCTTGATTAAAATAAAATTCTTAGTGGCAATTCCAACAGTAAGGGTTATGAGTGCTGTCATTTCGATTGCGTAGGTAGTCCTTCGGTCAGAATTGGTTTTTAAAAAGCCTTAAGCTTCTTTTTAAATTGTCCCCATGGACAGAAAGCAGCATCCACTGTGGGCCATCATTTGAATGTTAAAATCAATTGGACACTAAAAGCGAATTTGCACAGGTTCAGAAAATTGAGGGTGTGACCCTCATTGTGCCTGTTCTGCAACATTGTCTTGGGAAGGGAGGGATAATGGAGGTGACATTCTACCATTATCTGTGGGAGCATTTTACCTGCTTCGTTTCAGGGGATGGGTTAAAGAGAAGTTTAGAATGTCAAGTAAAAGTGAAGAAAGGTTTTTGGTAATAACTCTTTAAAAGAGTGATTCTATTGTTTTTCTTCCTCCACCCACATATATTGAAAGATTTTTTTAAAAATGAAATAAAGCTATTTTTAGAGTAGAGTGTCTGAGGAGTCATCTATTTGAACTTTCTTCCAGTTGCTGAAACCACTCTACAATACCACTGATAAATGTCACCTGATTCCTTTATAGCTTTTTACTTCCTCACAGTCCTCATCCTATCAATTATTATTCTCACCCCATATATTAGTCGAAAAGCTCTCAGTCTTCCTGTCTCATGCCAGCTTTGTGTGTGTGTGTGGTTTCATTTTTTTTGGTGTTCAGAAAAAGCTGAGTTTTTCTGTTGCCAGGAGCTCATCATTCTAATGTTAAAAGTCAGAGTCCAGAACAGCAGATCCTGTTATTCGACACCATCTGTGTGTCACTAGCTGTTCATTTCCTACATCTTTCTTCCTCTTCCAAAATCAAAGTATTCCACCAAAATAAGAAATAAAAATATTTATGTCCCCAGGATTCTTGATTCCTATGCAGGAGTTTGCAGTGGCTGAAAGTCCAGTCCTCATTTATTTTTGTTACCTTGTTTTTCACCTCACACTAATAGAAATTGGTAGTGCTCAATGCATTTACTAAATCTAGTGAAATTTTCTATAATGAATGTTTCATTTTAACTTAAAAGTCTTGTTTTAAGAAGATAGCTTGTGAAGACTGAGTCATCCTGTGTAGAACTTTTACATTTGATCCTTTATATTTCAATGTAAAGTGTAAATTGCTCAAGAATCTGTGTTCCTATTATTAAGTATTTCTAATACTAGGGTAGTTCGTTATTAATAGGGTGCAACAAAGGGCATTTCTTCATATTGCTGGCTGCTTATTCAGTCCTTCATTTAATTGCTCAGTGAATATTTAATGATGCTTTTTGGGGCCTCTCCCTCAGAGGAGAGTATTGTTGAGTTTTAAATAAGAAGTAATACTATGTTATTTTGCTGTTGTATATCTCTATTTATACCTATTGAACAATTCACTTAAATCTAGTAGCAAATCTAAACAAATTATTTAAATCTAGTAAATTTGCCAAAGCTACCTAAATGATATTTACTGCTAAATTATACACTTGTGACAAATAACAGTAGATATTCCACAGCTGCTCTAACACTTGCTTTATGCAGTGTACCTATTCACATGCTTTCAGCTGCATGTAATAGAAAATGCGATTCAGACCAACTCAAACAATAGGGAAAGATATTTTGCTACATAACTTGATTCTAGAGTTGGGTAGCTTCAGGGAGATTTCTCTGAAAACCCAACATTTTTCTGCCCCTTCTGCTCTGCTATCCGTGAGTCAGCTACCCACATGATAATTCCATAATTCAGCTATCCATAGGGTACTTTTAGGGCTCAGAGGCCTTTTACTGTCATTCCTGTCCAACAGAAGGGAGTGAGCCCTTCTTAAGCATGGAATATGTCCATTGAGTCCATTGGGGCCATTCTTGGTCCGATAACCTTGGACTGACAAATCTGCAGGGGTATTGTATCCATAAATTTAGTGATGAATTCACCCCTTGGAGCTAGCTTGCATTGCTGAACACAGAGTTCTATTAGGAAGAAGAAAGGGAGAGATGGATTTTGGATAATCAGCCAGCAGAAATCATTACAGCATCAGCAGCAGCATCACTTCTCAATGGGGGAAAAAAATAGACTCTAATGACCTTGAGGCTTTGAGTCAACTTTGACCATAAAATGTTTGTAAAGTTTAAATAGAAATAGATTATTTATGGCAGAAGCTGCAGAACTTCGCACTTCAATGAAAACCCAAAGTCACTTTCTCCATCATAAATGCCCAATCCACGTAAATGCCTGATCTTTTCCAAACTTCTTGGTGATCCAGTCCTAACATGATACCTTTCAGAGTTGGGTGGCTTAATTTGTAACATGGACTAGAATTTTAATTGAGCTACATTTGCATCTGTTGAAAACATGGTAATTAGGTACGTCTTAATTGCAGAATGACGGTGCCACATTAAAGAGAAATAAGCAGCTTCATTCTACACCTTCTTTAAAAAAGGAAACTTGAAAGTACCTGTCTTTATAGGTGGTCACATAGAAACGTAGCTGATAGTTCAGTGCATAGAGCAGCTTAAATAGGCAGAAATGTTGTCAAAAATAGAAATTTCTGTTTGTTTAGAAGGAGATAATCATCTTTCTTTGTGCAGGCTATCTGCAAAAAGAAAGCAAATAATTGGTCAAAATGAGCAAAATGAAAGAGAAAAAAAATCAAGATATGTATATAGCACTTAAAATAGTACATTATCTAAATGTAGATTTCTGATTAGTTATTGCCTTGTAATTTGCTGTACGAACACAATAGATCAAGCCATTTGTTGCTGATATATTACTAACACTTTTCTTACTTGAAAAATTGTTTCTATGAATGTGTTATGTTTTCTTAGTTGAAGGGAATAAAGATGTTTTATGTACCTAATTATAAAGCTTGTATTAAATGTACAGATTTGTTTTAACATTTAAAATCTGACTAGTACATCATTGACCTTGATATGTATATTTTTTCAAAAATTAACCATGTGTAACCAATTTATTTGAGCTTTTAAAACTACAATGTTTCTGCATAGGCGCAGGATAAAGATTATTTTTCTCTTATCAAATAATTTCAGAGTTTGAAGTATATATAATTCATTACTTTAAAAGAACATCTTATGTTTGTACATATGAAGCTACATATTGCTAAATATTTTTAATTAGTTGGCATTCAAAGGGATTAGTTAAATCAGTACACCCCCAGAAGAGTTTCTGTGATAATGTATTATCTAAATTATAATGTTCAGAACAAGCATAAAGAATCCTCCAATGTGCAAGTGTCATTTTAAACAGTCCACTGGCTTGGGGCATGAAATAGAGGTAGGAGTTTTAATTTCATAAAATGAGGTTACAAAACCTGAAACTAATGAATGAATTCATACTAACTTTATTTCACATACTTTAGAAAATAAGTTGTGTTACATACACCAGAAAATTATTTTGAATATGAAGAGAATTGGCAACAAACATGACTTCAGCATATAGTGAGTTGTGAAGGCACTGCCATTATTCCGTTCCCAAGCCAAGAGCCGACATATGCCCCTTGAACTTCTGCCAAAACGATTAGGCAGAAAACTGACAGAATTGCTACTGATAGTTCCATTCATGATTTATGATAATGGTTGCTGTGGAAGACTAAATCATTTACATTTATTGAGCTCATTTTTCTGTTTATAGTTTCAGACATTGTAGAGGGCTGTAAAATCTATTAGATGATGCATATAGCACTAACAATAATAGCATGAAAATATCCCAGAAACCAAGTAGAGCTAAACAAATACCATGAGCATTCTTACCTAGTATTACTGTAGCTAGATTGTGGCTAGTCTTGTCAGGCTTGATTAGAGGCATTTTTCTAAAGCTAGAAGAGTAGTGATACCTGGAAATTAGATAAAGTTTGGTCGGGATAATGTCACAAGTCAGTTTTTACCAGTAGTCTTTCATTTACACAGCCATTTATGAGCAGCTGCTGTTTGCCCCACCATCTTCATTTTAGGAGCTTAGAGAATGGGAGGGAGACATGTATGTGATATCATATGAGAAGTGCAATAATAATAGATTAGACAAAGAAAGGGCTATGGAAGTATAGGTGAAAGGAGGGTTCCATGCAGGAATTATAGAAAATTCACTAGCATCCATTTATTTGTCTTGAGTATGCCAATAGACCTAGGTTTTTATGGCTCCAGAGAACTTTTGGGAATTGTTCTGTAATGATTTGATCAATTGTCTGGAATTTGTGGCCACACCCATATCTCAAAGTGTTGAAGTAGTGGTTCACAAGCACATAGAGCACAGCCATGTTCAAGGGCATTAAGCAACACACTGCAACCCTGCTTGAGCTATATTTACATTCTTTGGGGGAGCGCTCATTTGAAAAGGCTACACATAATTAGCAAGCCCTTGGGCCAGTTGCCAGGATATTTTTTCCCTGCTCTGTGTACACCACAAGAAATTGTAGCCTGAACTCAGTACTATTTGTAAGATTATGGATTTTCACTATGTCACGAATTGTAACTGGCTTTTTCTAATAAACCTGCACAATTCTATTTAGAGAGGAAAGGGAGCAAGTTTTCTTAAAAGCTACCATGTCTCTCAATAGAGAGGGAGGCTAACCTTTCTGAAGTCATTTATACGCTTGCTAGCCAGTCCCGTACTCCCTGTATACATTTGATGTAGCTTCTTGAGCGATTTCATCACTATGAGCCACAAGTCGCAGTGACCACAGAGGACTGACAATTAGTTTCTGAAATGCAATGCTGACTGCTGGAATTATCTTCTGGGCAGACTGTGTAGTGACTGGATGATAGATTACCCAAATATATGCTCTATGAAGTGTGGAATCAGGCAGTCACAAACAGAGTTGATCGAAGAATGCATGAAGGTCTTGTACTGCCTCAGGAGGAAACCGAAGTTGATGTAGAAAATCTCTAGAGTAGCTTCCAGATTTAGGCACAGAGATGTTTTTACTCTTTGTCTCTACCTGGAACATGACCTGCTGGGGTAGGAAATGTGTTGACTTAAGCTTTTAATCAAATGTCTTAAGAAAAAGAATTCTGAGCTTTGTTTTTTGCATTATGACAAATAACTGGTTTTTTAACAAATACAACAACAACAAACAGCAACTATATTACTTAGGCATAGCTGTTCCATCACTTGATAGTCTCTTTTCAGATTTGTGAGGGTTTAATGGCAGAAATGTAAGCTATCAGGACCATTTCAGCTGGTCTTATTACACCCATGATAATTGTGTATTGCTAATGAAAGTGTTCCTTGCACTGGGCATGATGGCTCACGCCTGTAATCCCAGCACTTTGGGAGGCTGAGGTGGGTGGATCACCAGAGGTCAGGAGTTTGAGACCAGCCTGGCCAACATGATGACACCCATCACTACTAAAAAATACAAAAAAATTAGCCGAGTGTGGTGGTGGACACTTGTAATCCCAGCTACTCAGGAGGCCTAGGCAGGAGACTTGCTTGAACTCAGGAGGGAGAGGTTGCAGTGAGCCGAGATTGTGCCATTGCACTCCAGCCTGGGCAGAAAAGAGCAAAACTCCATCTAAAAAAAAAAAAAGAACATGCTCCTTGCTGGTGGAAAGGCAGGACTGAATTTTACTGAGGATACATTAACTTGATTTAGAGGTCAGTTCTTAGCAAAAGTTTGGGAGGAGGCTAAACCATTCTGTTTGACTCTTTATTACAAGAAACTCAAAAATATTGATTCACACTTTTTTTATTGATGCTAGAAAAAGAAAAATGACTTCAGAATTCAAGGAGAAATTAACCTTAAGCCCCTATAATTCTCATTGTACTTGGAGGTGAACTTTAGGTGACCAGTCTCAAAAGAAGATTTCTGAGAACGGCTGTTCATATTTGCCTTTCTGCTTCTTACTCAATAGAGAAATGCTTAAAGCTCTTTTGGTAGGTGGAAACCTACTTCAGTTACTTGTCATTCTTTCAACTCCAAAAAGTTTGGGGTATTGAAGTGCCCTTGGACCGTGTGCTTACTAAGTGTTGATTTAAGGAATGGAACATTTTATCACTAAGTAGATCTTTTATCTGCAAAGTCCAGAGAAGTGAGCTTATTGATTTACTTATTTTCATGGCCCCCTCTACCTCTGTTCAGCTGCCATGGTGCAGATAGGCATGCAAGATTGTTTAGGATTAGAACATATAGTAGCATTTACTTCTGATGTTGGCCTTATGCAAAGAAAAGTTACAGAGGCTGTGCAGAGCCAAAACAATCTTCTCTTCCGCGTGCAGTAATTCTCAATGGGTGTGTTTGGGAGCCTGAGGAAAGAAGTCCTCCTGCTGACTTTGAATGGTGTAGTCCAGCAAATTAGTGAGGGGCCAGAGTGTATGTGCATCATTCTTACCCAGGAAGAAAGGAAGCACTTTGGGAAGGGCTGCTTGTTTTCTTTATTTTCATCTTGTAAATATAGTTCACTGGACCCTTAGAGGTCTGTGTTGTATAACAAGGTCTTGCTGGGCCCCACACTAGTGTACGATCTGATTCCTAGAGGGTGTTTCCGTGGGTGCGTCAGCATCCCACCAGGAAGCTGCTTCTCTGCTGCTGACTTGGCACACGATCCTCACCAAGGAGGCATCCACATCACATATTCCATTTTAATTCTACTCAAACATCATTGCAGTCCATGTTGCTGGCAGGCCCATACTGCAATAGAAGTGTGGGGATGTAAAGTCATTGAGTGTATTTTAGCTTTATTATTTTTGTTGCGTTGGTTCACTGTGTCCCTATTGTCTTTTTTCTTTCCTTCCAAGTGGAAGAAGACACAGAAGAAAGTTCAAGATCAGGGAGAGAGTCTGTATCCACAGCCAGTGATCAGCCTTCACACTCTCTGGAGAGACAAATGAATGGAAACCAAGAGAAAGGTGATAAGACTGATAGAAAAAAAGATAAAACTGGAAAAGAAAAGAAGAAAGATAGAGATAAGGAGAAGGATAAAATGAAAGCCAAGAAGGGCATGCTGAAGGGCTTGGGAGACATGTTCAGGTAAGTCTTTACCATCCCAAACCAGAATCTCCTTATACATACAGGAGTGTGAGCTTAGCAAAAAGTAGTAAAAACTGGACACAGCAGTGCACACCTGTAATCCCAGCTGCTTGGGAGGCTGAGCTGGGAGGAATGCTTGAGCCCGGGATTCCAAATCCAGCCTGGGCATCATAGCTAGATCATTCCATTCTCTTAAAAAAAAGAAAAAATTAAAAGCACTGAAAGCACAGATTTGAAAACATTATCTTTGAGGTCAACCAAAATTCTTATATAATCTTTACTTACTGCATTTTTACTTTGTTATGGACTTCATGTTAGGTATTTCAGGCTATTTTAGCAGCCTAAATGATGATATCTTGTCAACCATGTAAATAATTGTTGAGAGGTAGGAGGGACTTGTCTGTATATTAGTTATGCATAAGAGTGAAAGCCCGTTGAGACTGAAGGCTATTAAAGCAGTGTTTGTTCTTTTTTTGTGTGTGAACAATGGTTCATTATTTAAATTTAAACATAGAGCTCAAGTTAGTGGTAGCGTTTAAAGGTTCGTTAATAACCAGTCTAATAAAAAATGTTACAAATAGAGCTTCAATTAAGCTGTGTTGATTAATTTAATACTTATTACTTCAGTCTGTAAAGATTTCATTAAATGTGGTCCCTGGCTGTTTCTTGACAGTTGTTTTTGTGCGCCTAAATTATACTCTAGGATTACTTAGCATATCATTTTTTACAAATCATTGCTACACAATAAAAGTGACAACTTGTTCAGAAGTTGCACTGAAACTCTCCCATAAATGTTCATCTAAGATGATTTATAATATTCAGGCATTTAATGTTAAATATAAAGATTGCTTGATTGTTCCATAAATTAAACCCCTAAACATATCAAGGTGACGGTTTGAAATTGAAAACATACAGCACAGCCATTTGACTTTTCAAAAAGTAGTTATCCTGCATTATGGACCCCTTCCTTTTAAGAAAACTTTTTTTTTAAATTGCAAAATGTGAACAGCAGTTTTCATTTTCATAGAATTTGTTGATTTACAATCCTGAAATTGACCTCAGTAGCTCATGGAGTTATAGATAAGTCAGACCTGGAAAGTCGAGGAACCATAGCCCAGCCTGAAGGCTACACAGCACAACAGTTATGTTCTGTAGATGTCTGATTAAGTTAAGTGCATAGAAGAAGGAAATTAACTCTAGACTTACATTAACACAAAGCCTGTCCTATTAGCAGTATTTTCTTTCAATATAATTGGATTTCTGTCTCTTAGTGCCTCAGAACTTTGGGATTTTCATAGTTTTTCATTAGAGTTTTTCTTGTTTATATAGTGCTCCCTCCAGATGCATTTTCAGTCAGCTCATGTTTCTTCATTATACTCTGTGTCCAAGAATCATACAGGAAGAAATTGCTCTATCTGCCACTTTATTTCAGTTTCTGTGTTAGCCAGGGGCCTTTTCATTGTGTATGTGCAGACAGCTCATAAACTGGCACCTCCACAGTCCACAGAAATAAGGCTGCTGCCCATCAGTTAACATGGAAGGAATTTGTACTACTGTCTTCTTCAAATTATAGGGTTAGAGATGGGAGAAAACTTCGCCTGAGACTTGTAGCACATTCTCACTTCCAGGGGCTCTCCTGACATCTTACTGAAAGCTAATGGCTTGTTGGTTTTCATTCATCAGCCAACATTCATCTGATAGATAAAGTGCTCTGTTCTGGTCATGGAATAAAAAATACACTTCTCGTATCTTAGAATTACATTAATTATAAGTGATCTTTTTCTGTAACTTGCAACTCCAGAAGAAAGGCCTGTGGTAGAGCTTTCTATCTGGGGCCAGAGGAGCAGAGAGTATGGGAGAAGTGTGTATGGTTTCTAAGTGACCTTGAAGAATACCGCCACACAACTCTCTTTCTTCTAGAAGTCCTATCAAACGTTGCATGATGCTTTCTCTAGATCAGTATCTACAGCCTGTACCCATAACCTGTCATAAAAGCCAGCTTTATGATAAAGAAGATGACTGCATATTCTTGAAAATAAAATTCTATATGCAGGTACACGGGCTGAAGATTTTTTTTTCCCCTAAAATTTGGGCTGATATTCTCCCAGTTTAAGAATGGTAAGAAAATAGCAGGTATTCATACTTTTTTAGGTATGTGGAATCAGTGGTTTGTTGGAGTCACCCCACCTTGGCTGGCGAGAGCCAATTGATCAAGTTTTAGAAATTTTGCAAGCTGCTTGTCAAACACATCCATTATTAAAAATTAAATACATTATCTAAAAAGCAAAGGTAATTAACTCAAAATGCATCACTTCGTAATTATTTTGCTATACTTTACTGTGATCTCTGCTCGTGAAATTCTTTACATTTATGGCATGGACATGGAGCTAATATTATATAATGACTACTGTGTAGCTTTTCCCAGCCCCATGTTTAGTGACATCATGCTGCTAGCTTAAAGTTTGCCATCGTGGGAGTGTTTATACCATGAAAGTCTGTCGAATTCCGCAAAACAAGAGCTTGTCTCCCAGGAGAGCAACACAGCACCACATGGTAAATGTAAATATGTTTGAGCAGAGTGGCAGCATCTTATCTAGGACCCCTGGACATGACTGGGTTCTATCAGATTGTAAACCGCTGCGTCCACCCTTTCCCAATGGGTTGCCAAATATTGCCCCTTGAATATGAGTTCAGAATAATATGTTAAACATGAAATAAGTTCTTTTGTTATTGAATGTTGGCTCTTGATCCTTCCTTCACACCATTAGTCCTTGAGGAGACTCTTATCTTAAAGCATTGCTAGATTTTTCAAAACATTATTTTAAAGTGCCTTCCTTCCGTATCCACTGAATCTGATTATTTGAGACGAATGTACCCTCAGGTTGATATTTTTATGTTTCCTTCTTTTTTTTTTTCCTCTCCTAACAACATAGGGGACTACAATAAGATTTAAAAATTGGTCTCTTCCTTTCTCTTTGTTCTTTTAAGGGTACTAGGATGTGGTTTCCTTAGCAGTGCTGCTTTTAAATAGCTTCATCAGAACATGCATGTGCATATATATTTCTTAGTGCAGTTTGCAAGAGGGTTCAGAGTGGAGGACCAGTGCGGGCCTGCAGTGCAAAGCAGGGGTGTGTCTGTGTGTGTTATGCTTTTGCTTCTGTCTTGTAGCTCAGAAAATGGCTGAGGGACATTAGGTATTGGGAGTCTAGCTTTGTAGGTCAGTGCAGCGGCACATGAGCTTTTTCTCCTTAGTCTGCCTGAGGAAGTGAGACGTTTTACTTTAAAAACAGGCTCACAGGCTCTCCTTCCTCTGCCATCCCGTCCCGCCCCCATCATCCTGTTGCCTCCCTGCAACCCCCACTCATACACTATTCCTACCCCAGCAGGTTGTTCATGGTATTTGGTAAGATGTGATGAGGTTCACATAGATAGACCTTGTTTTAAAAACTGTACCAGAGGAAATGATGGTACCTTGGGTAGATACTTTTAATCATTGGCATATACAGACAGCATGGTTTTCTGTTTCACACATCGAATGGTAGTCACAAAGATGATTTAATTATTGATAAACAGCTCTAGGAAAGAATGTTGTGAGTCATATGAATCACTCTTCTGTTTATAAATTATGGAGTATATGAACTACAAAAGCCGCCTTAATGGAAGTCCTAAATCACAAATTCAAATCTATAAGGAATCAAGTAACAAATGCAAAGTTTTTCGTGTTTGTATTAACTTCTCCTCGTACATACTGCATCTTTTGCACACAAGGAGCTTCTGTCACCTTGATTAAAGTGGCTTTGTGTCTAAGAACCCTGAGTGTGCTTACGAAACAGGCAAACATGACTTGTGAATGTGATCGTCTGTGTGCAGAGTGCACAGCAGAGTGGGGGGCAGAAATTTTGAGTCTTTCATATGTTTGCTCTCAAATTTAATACTGAAGGATATTTCTGAGAATTCCACGATTATATGAAATTGTCACGAAAGAGGAAACTGAGTACGTACTTCAGCAGGAGGGAGGTATGTTTTGACTGTTTTAAATGTGTTCATTTTTAAAAGCAGCCTCCTTAAGCAACATGGTTTTGCCTTAGTTTTTATTTCCAAATGGAAACAACCAGCAAGATAATAAAATACTGTATTCTCAGATATTAAGAAGTTAAAATCATGAGCTCTCTTTTTGTGAGCCCTACAGGAAGTGCAATTGGATGTTGGTTTGCTGCACAATTGGAACTGTTATCGTTTGAATGTCAGAGAATTGTATTTACTCTAAAACGGAAGGTTCTTAGATGAGGCCTTATTGTACATGTCTCAGACTTATTTCTAGCTGTTGACCATATGTGACGGCTGAGAACCTGTCAGTGCAGAAAGCTAAAGCAAAAGTAATGTTGCAATATTACCATTGAAATGGAATCCTCCAGTTACATTAGAATGATTACCTGGGTCCTGAAGCATTGTTTTATTCAGTTTTGAAGAGGAAATAGATAATTTAGTTTGTAACCTTGTCTGGTTGAAATCAGATATACTGCTCTCTTTTCCTTTTTAGAATATGATCGTTTTCAGAACACAGTGAACATGCACAGGTTTTAAAAACGGAATGTTGTAGTTTGGATTATACATCTTAGGCGTCTGAAAGAAGAACAAACGCAGATTTGTTGCTTTCGTCACCTGTACTAACTGTGTGTCTATACCGTGTCTCTCATTTAGCCTTGCCAAACTGAAGCCCGAGAAGAGATGAACAACAAAGCGATTCAAACATGTCTTGAGCAGCACATACTGCACAGTTGTGTTTTTTAAACAAAAAATAAATTTACTTTTAATGAATTCTTAGTGGCTGTTGACGAATTTTGTTTACGACATCAGCAGTTTGATGGTTTAGTAATTTCCTTATTAATCCATTTAGAACTTTTTGATCTTGATTTCAAGCTTGGGGTTTAAATTACTGCTTGAAAAGGCAGAGACATGTTTTCTTCCCTTTTGTTTCTTTATTGGCCCCTTTTCATAGTGGAAAACCATAGTCCTCTCACTGCTGGCGTATTCAGAAATCATCAGCACACACCTATCGCATGTTAGAATCAGGGTGTTCAAGATTCTGTAAAGGGCCACCACCCATTTGGTTGTGTTGTGTAACCACCAGTAACTTTGGGACACAGGCAGATGTCACAGATGATGCAGGGCAGAGGCAAAGAGGTATGTGGGCTGGTATAGTCAGTCATCAGAGACAACATGCAGTGGATAGACTGATGACCAGATGGACCAGTTTGAAGGGCCTTTTGGCAAAGGTTTCAGTCCGTTTGTGGATTAGAGTTTCGACCAAAAATGGTCAGTTGAGGGGTGGCGGTATAGAAAAACAAATTTCTGTGCTTAGGGATGGCTGAACCAGCAAGTCCCTCCTGTGTGAAAAAAGCTACTTTGGCACATAGTAATCCCAGGGTTTGCTGAGACCATGTGTTGAGAGAGCACACACTCTTTCATAAATGTTTCTGGAAAGAGTCCACCCAGCCAAACATTTGAATCACAGATCCAAATGCTAGTGCAGGTAGATCTCCAATAGTCCTTACTTTGGATTGATACCTTCTCTCTTGTAAGAAGCCTTAATTCACAGTTTCATTATTCATGGCTTCTCAGAATTTGAGACAGACTGTATATTTAGTTCTTTTTCCTGAAAATGTTAGCATTGCATTCTTATTGAAAATAAATGTGGGTTGGGTGCATTGGCTCAAACCTGCAATTCCAGGCACAGGAGTTCGAGACCAGCCTGGTAACACAGTAAGGCCCTGTCTCTAAAAATAAATTTTAATAAAAAATAAAAATAAGTAACTGAAGTCTTGAAAACCATCGATAAAGGGTATTGTGGATTGGGTGTAGTGCCTGTGAGAAGGCTTGACCTCTGCTCTGACCTGAGAGCAGTTTGTAGTTCTACCCTCACCCTACCCAAGGGAAAGCCTACAGTTATATTCTAGTAAGGAGACACACAGAAGAGTGTTTACTTGGTCATGCTAGTTTTTCCTGACTTGGGCCTGGCTGCCATGGGGATTACTATAACCAGGTTCACATTGGTACATTAAATGGCGTCCTGTGCAATCTGCTGATGATTTAAGGAATGGAGTTAAAGTAAGCACTTAGAAATTAATGCTTCTCCAAATGAAACACAGCGAGATTTTACATAATTTTATTTGCTTTCTTGTTTGTCACCTGGACAAAGAAAGCTCTGTTTTGTAATTATACACCCTTGGAGCTTTCCCTGGAATGAGTTATGAATTTGTAAATCCTAAGGACTTAATGTATGCTTCTATTAATTTTAATTGAAACAGACATTTCCATTTTTAGCACAGGAAACTAAATGTCCAACTGACCTCTAAGGTAGCTGATACCATATTCTTCAAGTATTCTTCTTTTCCTTGTTAGCAGTTTTAAATAGAGAACCTCTGACATTCACAGCGCCCAGGCTGAATGCAGAGGAAGCTGAAGGAGGCACAAAGCATGACGGCTGGGCCTCTCAGACCTTTTCTGATGTTCTTTAACGTTCCTTTTCCATAGACCTGTGGCGTGAATATACAATGCAAGTGTCAAGGATGACACCCACTTTATAGTCTCTGTAAAGCAAACCTTTTCGCAAAAGGAATTCTTGACAGTTCTGAGATGCTAAGTCAATTTCAATTCCAGGCTGTGTGGAAAATGGAATCTTTTTTTCTGCAATTGATGTGAAAATTGGAGGCTACTGACTATTCACTTTCTAATAACATAGGGTAAATAAATACTATCACACCATTGAAAAATGCACTTAGAATAGACAGACTCAGCTAATGACATTCACCACAACATATGTTGGAAATATTCCTTCTGAATGTTTATACTTGTTACCATTAAGACTCCATATTATTTACATTAAATATAATAGATCAAGTACATGTTACTCCTAAATATATTTTTATCACACCACAAATTAGTATGTAAAGGTAATTGTTTTATCCTCAAACAAACAATCTTTTAAAGAATTTACTGGGGGACCTCTTTCTTAATTGAGTGTTGATTTTCTTCTGACCCATGTTTGACAATAGCCAATTTAGAAGCAAAAGACTAAAATCAGAATAAAACTTGGATCATAGTGAAATAACCAGGTCTCCTATTAACCTGCTTGCAATTTTTTTTTTTTTTTTGACGGTTGTCCCTTTTCCCCATTTCCATCTCATGCTCTAAGCCAAGGGCCACATTCTGGTCCTCTCTTACCTCTTGCAGGACGTTGCCCCAACAGTTCTTAATTCTTTCTTCTAAATGCATCTGTGACTACTTCTTGTTTGTTTATTTATTTTGAGACAGGGTCTTGCTCTGGGGTCCAGCAGGAGTACAGTGGTGCGATCATGCCTCACTGCACCTTGAACTGCTGGGCTCAAGTGATGCTCCCACCTCAGCCTTCCTGGTAGCTGGGACTACAGGCATGTACCGCTGTGCCTGGCTAACTTTTTAAATTTTTTGTAGAGATGGGATCTCACTTTCTTGGCCCAGGTTGGTCTTGAACTTCTGGCCTCCAGCAATCCTCTGGCCTCTGCCTCCCAGCATGCTGAAATGAGGCATGAGCCACTGCTCCTGGCATTGCTCTTCTCTCTACAGGATCATTCATTCACACTGTTTTGCTCGATGCTGTCGCTTCCTCCATCTTAGAGAAGATTCTCTCTTAGCCCTACTTGCTCTTTCAACTATGATCTAATGTTCTCTTGTGCCCAGTGCAGCAGACCCTTTGGTATATTTGCTGTCTCTATTTTCCCATTCTGTCTTGAACTAGCTTCAATCAATTTTTCACCCCTTCCAACAAATCCTCTCATTCAGGTCACTAGTTCCCTTTGCCTTGGGAAGTCCGGGTCCGTTTTCATCCCTCATCGTGGTACGCCAGCAGCACCTCACATGTTAATCATTGCTCTCCTTTGAGATGGCCTCTGCTGGCTTTCCCTCCTCCTCCCTAGCCTACCCTGTTTGGTCTCCTTTGCTAATTCTGTGCCATACTCTGTCCTCCAGGTCTTGGTGTGCCCCAGGGCTCAGTCCATGGTCCTTTTTTTCTCTCTTTTTGTAACAGAATTTTGATATTCTCAGGAAACAGCCTTTGTGATCTAAATACAGTCTATAGGCAGATGACTCTCCAGTTCACCTCTCCTGCCTGGACATTTTCCTGGAACTCTTCATTTGTAGTTCCAGCTGTCTTCTTGACACGTTCACTTGGAGGTCAACCAGACACCTGAAACTTCACAGGCTCCCACGTCACCGCTGGATCCCTTCCCCGCACACTGCTTGCTTGAGCCTTCCCTTTCTCAGATAATAGCAACTCAGTCTTTTTTTTTTTTTTAATTTTTATTGTATTTTATGTTTTGGGGTACATGTGAAGAGCATGCAAGATTGTTGCATAGGTACACACGTGGCACTGTGATTTGCTGCTTTCCTCCCCTTCACCTATATCTGGCTTTTCTTCCCATGCTATCTCTCCCCACCTCCCCACCTCCCACTGTCCCTCCCCTATTTCCCCCCCAACAGACCCCTGTGTGTAGTGCTCCCCTCCCTATGTCC
>CAUYLG010026729.1:0-61568 GCA_963573385.1 Cacajao melanocephalus
TCCCCTGTAGGAGGAGAGGCATTCTGATTTCAGGTGTTCTCAGCCTTTTTTGCACTGGTTTCTTCCCATTTTTGTGGATTTATCCACCTGTCGTCTTTGTAATTGCTGACTTTCAGATTGGGTCTGAGTGGACATCTGGCTTATTGCTGATGAAGTTTTTTCTGTTTCTTAGTTTTCCTTCGGCGGACACCCTTTCCCCACAGAGCTAGGCCTTCCCTGGTTCAGCTGTGCTTACTGTGAAACTCTCAGTCCTCAGCGCTTCCAATTGCTGTTCTCCTTGTGGGGATGGGACCAGCTGAGCCTGACTCATGGGGCACCCAGTCGCATATACTCCACACTGAGAAGCGCTGTGCCACGCCGGGGCGCAGGCAAAACAGTGCACCGGCCAAAAGAGTCACACTGGCTACCCATGTGGCTCCTCCACCGGGAATTTCCCAGTTTGTGTTCCACAGAAATTCGTCTGAAATTGCGGCGTCCACTCACTCTCTGTGCTTTCACTGGGAGCTACAATCCTGAGCTGTTGTTAATCAGCCATCTTAGATCTCTCTGCCTGGTGATGAAGTTTTTTCTGTTTCTTAGTTTTCCTTCGGCGGACGCCCCTTCCCCGCAGAGCTGGACCTTCCCGGTTCAGGTGTGCTTACTGTGAAACTCTCAGTCCTCAGCGCTTCCAATTGCTGTTCTCCTTGTGGGGATGGGACCAGCCAAGCCGGACTCAAAGAGCACCCTGTCCCGTATACTCCGCGCCGAGAAGCGCCATGCCGGGGCGCCGGCAAAACAGCCGTGCCGGCCAAAAAAGTTGTGCTGGCGACCTGTGTGGCTCCTCCGCCGGGAATCTCCCAGTCTGTGGGCAACAAAAATTCATCTGAAAGTGTGGCATCCACTCGCTCTCTGTGCTTTCACTGGGAGCTACAATCCTGAGCTGTTGTTAATCGGCCATCTTGGATCTCTCTCCAAATCTCTTCCTCTTAATAATCCACAGTGTATATTGGCACGTTAAGGACTTCACACATTCCTTATAAAAAGCTTACTTTACATTGTCTGATTCTGAGTTTTACAAATTTACATGGCTACCAAGACCCTTCCTGTGAAATTAAAACTATAGGACTAATACTTTATGAGATATACTTTGGGAAATGTTACCATAATATGCATTTTTCTAATGTTTTTTTTTGCACACCTGTTTTCAACAACAGATGCATTGGGCTTATGTGGGAGAAGAGCAGGTACTAACAGAGATATTCATTTGTAAGTCAGTTCATTCCAGTGGTTCTTCCCCATGGTGACAGTCTTCCATGCAGTATGGGGACAGAGGGAAGTACTTTTCTTGCTATCTATAAGGCTCAGAAATTTATTTCTTTACCTAAATTTACCTACAATCTTTGATGAAGCCTTCCTTGGCACAAATGTATACCTTTAGACATAGGTCCAGATTGTTACTGTCTTCATAGATTTCACTGATTATTTTAACCAAGGAGGTTTCCAAAGTGATAAGATCATGAAATGGCTTTACAAAGAATGTAGAAAACTGAAATTCTTCTGGTAAAAATGTAGAGAACTGTATGAAAATGATACACAGCAAATTCATGATGGTGGTTAATGCTGGCAGGATGTAGGGGGTGGTCAGGGAGTGATACACAAAGGAAGGCATGGCAGGTGTGCTCCTGGGAAACACTATGAAACCCTGAGGGCTGAGCCCAGGAGAGCCGTGGGGGATGCACTCAAGAAAGACAACTGTGAGAACATACGGTGTTTGCTTTTCTGTTCCTGTATTAGTTTGCTCTCCATGGCACATGTATACCTACGCAACAAACCTGCACGTTCTGTACATGTATCCCAGAACTTAACGTATAATAAGAAAAAGGAAAAGAAAGACAACTGTGACAGAGAAAGGGAAGAAGAGAGAGGGAGAAGCTGAGCTGTAATACCTTTGCAAAACTGCCTTCAACCTAACTCTCTGGACATCTTCAACCTAACTCTCAGTCAAGTTAGACTGGACATCTCAGAGATGTCCAGAATTCAGGCAAGAGGGCTGGGTGTTTGTAGCCTTGCATCAACCAGTCATTGGATGTGAGGTGTTCCTGGAGAGGTCGAGAGATAGGGTGACCTTGGTCAAGGCAGCTTCAGCTGAAAGCAGCCAGCCCGCAAGGTAACTGGTGGAGTGGGTGTCTTGGTTCTCAAGTAGGAATCTGGCAGCATCACTCTGTGCCTTCAGAGGGTTTACCACCATTGTCAGATTTTTATTTATTTAAATAAAACATCTATATTTTCTTAATAAAATTTATTTTCATGCACAGTTATTCTTTATTCTTTATATCTTGTTATCTTCAATCATGCAAAATAAATTTTAAGAAAAAAATGTTGATAGAATACATTTATCATGAAATTTCAAGCAGTAATGCTTCAAATCATTCCAAATCACTGGGAAAAGAATAGCTTCTGCATGACTGACTCTTCTAGTTGAAAAATTTATCTAAGTGCCAAAACTTTTAAATGCTATTTTTAATGGAATTTTTACTAAAATCTTGCTCATATATCCATATCTTAATAAAGAGGCTGAAATGTGCATAACAGAATCTTTCCTTGATGAGCAAATGTTTTTATTAGTTTGGGTCCTCAAATATACTTTGTAGAAACTCATCTCATCTCCCTCACACACAATTAATCTTTGTTTCTCCATTTGTATTCTAGCCAAACCCATTCCCTTTTTTGGTTTTTAGACTTTATTTTTTTAATCGGAATCCCCATTCTCAAAGTCTCTCAGGTTTGTAATCCAGAATCCACTTTACTTCTCAGCCACTCCTTCACTTTTGCATCTAGTTAACAAATTAATTAGCAAATCCCACAAGTTCTGCATCTTCACCACCTCTAGCATCTGCTTTCTCTTTTTTATTTTTTTTTGAGATGGAGTCTCGCACTGTTGCCCAGGCTGGAGTGCAGTGGCGCGATCTTGGCTCACAGCAGTCTCTGCCTCCTGGGTTCAAGCAATTCACCTGCCCCAGCCTCCCGAGTAGCTGGGACTACAGGTGTGCGCCACCATGCCCACCTAATTTTTTTGTATTTTTGGTAGGGACAGGGTTTCACCATGTTGGCCAAGATGGTCTTGATCTCCTGACCTCGTGATCCACCCGCCTCAGCCTCCCAAAGTGCTGAGATTGCAGGAGTGAGCCACTGCACCCGGCCTGCTCTCTCTTTCTATTCTCTGGCCATAAAACTTCTAACTGGACTAGTAGATTGGCATATAAATTAATGTCTCTAGTTGAAACCATTAGACCAGTTTCCTGCAACTCAACTCTGATCGTTTCACTTTACTACTCAGAATTCTCAGTGGCTAGACTCCAGACAGTAAGGGCCCTTCCTGTCCACTGTTGTATGATATTGTCTCACTGTTGTCTTACTGTTCTCACTGACCTCTCCAGTTTTCCCTTCCGCTATTTATCCATAAGCACATTCGTTTTATTCATAAGCACATAGTTTATGCTTTTTAGTCTTTGCTGTTCCTATAACCTGTAAGCTCCTAAAGGCAGAGGAAAGTCTACATACCAAAATACTGAAGGCAGAAGAGTATCTAGTTTAAGAGAGTGGGCTCTGAAACCAGCCTCCATGGTTTACTTCTACCCACTTACTAGTTTTGTGACTTTGAGTATGTTACTCAATTCCTTTCTGCATCAGTTCCTCATCTGCAAAATGAGGACAGTAGCATCTGCATTAGATGTTGTAAACTAAATGGTTCATAGATGGAACTGCTTAGAAGAATGCCTGGCTTATAATAAGCATTCTATACATGTTGTCTATCATTATTGCTTTTGTTCAGGTCAAATTAAAGTCTTCACCGACACCGACTTTTATATGGGATCTTTTACTGTAGCTCCATGATGCATTGTCTTTTTCAAAGCCATTTGTTGATTTGCTACTTGCTAATTGTTGTCTGGTCTCAGATTTTTTTTATTTGGTAATTCCTTTCTCTCCTAATTCAGGAAATGTGTTGTATGAAAGTCACGGAAACCAGTACATGTAAGCATGATGTTTACTGAATAGCTCCCACAGGTAACCGTGCCAAGATCTAAGAACAGTAAATTGCAGCCAGCTCGGCCACATGGGATTAGGCTGAGACTTCTGCCTGCCTGTTCGAGGCCATTTTACGCTCTTTTAGTCTGCTTCTCAGTTCTTTCCCTAGTTCTCTTAGAAGGCTGACTTTCTCTGCTCAGTTTTGCTGTTTCTCCATATTCTTCTTGCACATGAGTGGATTGAGTTTGCTAAGACACTGATTCCCAAGTGGACATCACTTGACTTTGCATCTGGGCTCGCTACAATTAGCAAACACAGTCTCTTGGTATCTGAATTCCAAATTTTTAGGAAGTAGTATTTTCCTGGCTCAGGGGGAATATGATTTGATTCCCTAGATCACATGTCCCCTTCTATTTCAGTTGCTGTAGTCAAAGCTATAGCTTTATCTGATACAAACATAATTACTTAAAATATCCCTCCTACAGGGGCAGTGGGTGGGGAATAGTACCATTACCAGAGATGGGCATAGGCACAGTGGAGATGCCACAAAATAGGCATGGATCTTGTTGCTGGCTTTACCGTAGTAAGATATATCTTAGTGTTTTCTTGCAGAATGCCAGCTTTCTTTCCTCTCTTTTGCCACTCCAGAAGCACGAAAGGATACCAGGGAAAACCTACTGTAACCAAGTATTTTGAAATCGGCTCTTAATTTCACGAGTATTTTCCAGAACAGGCCTAAAAGTATTCAGGTGGTTTCACTCAGCTTTCATGGGTTAAAATGCAGTCTTGAGAAAGCCGCTGATACTCAGTAGAGTCTGACCTAAATTGAGGCTTAATATCACTGTACCCGATATCACTATCTTAATATCACTATTCCTGAGCCAAATGTTTTTTATAAATGCAGTCTGGTGACTTTTTACTCTTGGGGGCAGCCACTCTCCGATAAAGGTTTGGTCTTCATGACGTAAGGTGAAGTTCAATGATAAGAGCTGGCTGATAACATTTGAAATTATTGAATTTGGAGTCCAAATAAAGAAACAGCTAATAAGGAATTTATGTTTATCCTTCTATTCTAAATTATCAGAATTAGCTTCCATGTCACCCACTTTCCCCAGAAAATCAGCCAAGTCTTCTAACCAATTTATATGTCACAGGTGTTAGAGAAGGGTACTCTTTTGGCTCTGTCTATTTCTCATTTCATTTCATTTTCATTTGTTGGGGCATTTATAATTGAGTTTACCTGCCCTTTCCCAGAAGGCAATTACTGGTTTAGATTGCGTTATAATTGTCTCAGGTCTTTAATGGCTTCACTGATGTTGAGTAGTGTTGCTCCTCTTTCCTCTTATTTTAAAGCATTTGTCCTTTTTCTTTTATTCTGACATTGATCTGTGTTCCTCTCTGCAAACAAAGGAACCAATATCTCACATTGCATAAACATTTGTGTCACACTTTCCTCTCTAAATTAGTATTCTTTTAAACTGGTTAACACATTTGTACTGTCACTGCCACCTTTAGCTATGACAACTACAAAACAGTGAACAGTGAACAAACACATCACTGAAAGCCGATTAGATTAATTACTATTCGGGACAGTGCATAGATTAATTATTTTGTTTGTGTAGTATGTTCGTTAAGTGGTTGCCTGATTGCTGCTTAGAAGATTGATTGCTTGTTACATTTACCTTGTGGTTTCTGTGGGGAAAATATCTTTTAGGATTCATCACTTCTCAAAGCCCAGGGGGCTTGGTTGACATGAGAATGCTCCAGTAAAGCTGTAAAATGGAGAACCAACTGAGGAAAATGTGTTCTTTAAATAAGCACCTACTGCAATGGCTAGAGTAGCCATCAGATCTGTTTAACATCAGGAGAAACAGTCGATGAGAAAATTGAGTTAATATGAACTATACAATCTGAAAACCCAGCACACCAGTTGGATTGTCAAATTGAGGTGAATAAGCACTTACCAAGATTTTCTCTGTATCCAGTAAGCTAAAATAACAAACTCTCGGCGACTTTGTGTTCATTTTACCTTTTGACTGTCATGAACCTCACTTCCCAGTAGCAGCCCCATGAGGACTGCTGCTGCTACTGCTGTTTGAGTCTGCCCTGGCAGTGGGGCTCAAGAGCTCCCTGGGCTCCTTCTGAAGAACCCACACCACTGCCCTTTGAGGTGCTTGCCTCGCTGTAGGAAACTTCATGGGGTTATGTGATACATAAGAGCATGCATTATCTACTGTGTTCAAGGGATGACTGCCTGCACTAGGAAAGGATTTACGATAATAGGATTTTGCTGCAGTGGGGGATCGTAACAAATTTAAATAGAAGAGTACTTTCGAAAGAAAATAAAATGAGTTAAGGATTAAAAATAGAACAGCCTTTTGTTTAGTGAAAGACTGGACTAATCTCTCCATTTGGGGACACAGAAATGCATTGCTTGCCCATGATTGTGTATTATACCTATCTGTGACTTTGAATGCTTATGACGGTATTAGACAAACAGTTTTAGTATTCAAAGAGGCTTCATACATCCCTGCCAAAAATACTGTACCTTTGTCAGAAGAGAAAGACTAAAGAATTTCTGTTTCTAGTCTTTTGACCTTAATACTTACATCTATTTAATGATATTCATAAACAACACAACATAATTACACAAAATACTTCGAAGTAGGGCACTGAAAATATCTAGGACTTTTAATGCTATAGATTAAAACTAAGCAAGCATTACAACTAATATGCATCCCAGCAAATGAGAAGGAAATAACCAAAAATAGTAAAATAATTTAAAAAGTTGCCTCATGTTTTAGTCAGTCTCCCCTCTATAGCTTGAGATTTCAAAAGGTAAGCCATTTACAAACACGAAATATTTTTAGCGTTTAAACTCATTTTGAATTGAAGATTATTAAACATCAGAACCATCATGGCATTATGGCAAGATAGTTTTCCTCCATAAAGACACCGTCATTGCCCAGAGGAGGAGCAGCCAGGAGCGTAGGTATTAGGACAGTGATAAATGAGATGATGAGAGACGGAGCAGTTGTCTGTGATTTGGTTGGCTTTCTACAATGGTGCAAAGACTGAAATAAATGGAAATGCATTAGCCCAGATGAAAATATATTTAGGGCCTTTTTGATTAAATTCTTCTTTTCCTGTGCGACTTGAAAGCTGAAACTCGACGGGAATTAATTTTTTAAACATCTTTCTTTCTCATTAACTGCCCTTTTGTCTCTTTGAAGATACCTGTCTATGTTCGAGTCTAATACAAATTCTAGTAATTTTCTAGAAGTTTTTCAGCTTCCCACCCACATCCCTGGATCCTGAAAGACAGTGAGGCTGAGACTACTGTGGGAATAAAGTTGCCTATGTAACAAGTTTTCTCTGGTTTGAAAATTCAAGTTCAGCACATTTAGCAATAGAGTGGAATATTGAAAAATGAGCCCTGTTTCTCATAGCATCCCTGATACCTTCCTTTCTTAGCCTATTCACACATTATTGTATCTTTTACAACTAAAACCTAGTCTATTAACATAAAATTGCTTATAGTTATTATTACACTTAAAAATATAACTGTTTTGAGAAAGTTGTGTGTGGAATCTCACTGGGTTGGTTATAAGCTATTGTCTTAATTGTAAAAGCAGCAAATTAAATGCATCTTTAAGAACGTGACTTTAAGTTAGTGAAACTAGTTTTTATGTGTTGTTTATTAAAGTCATTACATTACTTTATGGTCACACCTCAAACATTGAGGTTCTCCATAATTATTTGATGGCTAAATGTGTCTATACTTTTAAGAGGAACATGACATTATTGATACATTGTTACTGCCAACCCACAATTTAGTTTAATTGTCTTTTCCCTTTATGGGCATGAGCTTCCCACTGACCTCTCAATTTCCTCATGTAACTGAAGATATCTTTCAGAAGGTAGTAACCAGGGTGGTGAGAACTTGGTGTTTTCTGGAGCTATGAACTGCTAACTGGATACATTCATTCAGTCAGTCCATCAATGAGTAAATGTATTTATGCACTATTGAACACTTATACAGATTCTACACCCCATACATTTATTTTCTGCATGAATAGATGGCATGACCTCTGCTTTCAGAGAGCTCAAGATTTTGTGAGAGGACCTGCAAAGGAGCAAGCAATTAACATAAAGAGTATTCGAAGTTAGCGGAACAGAGTCCAGAGAGGTAACAGAAGGTGTCCCAAGGGAAGACTGAATAAGAGCTCTCAGAAAGGAAGAGTTAAGGGAAGGATGTCAAGGCAGACCATGCAGCACTTGCAGGCAGTTGCAGAGAGAACCTTACTCCAGTATTTGCATGAGCCTGGACTGGAGGAGAGGAGAGAGTCGGAGAGGAAGACAGGTCAAGGAAGCCACTGGGGAGGGCTTTGTAAGCCATGCATTTTGGCTTTTACCCTGCAGGAGAAACTGGAGAGCAAATGAAGGATTTAATGAAGAGAACGACTTCCGTCCAATTAGTATCAAATTCTACCTGAATTAATCAGCCATACTTTATGCCTTTCCTATACCTGTCAAAATGTCCAAACTGATATTTTTTTTTTATTGTCCAAACTGAGCTGGCTTCCATTTCTGACAGATTTGACTTTGAAATGTTTTTGCTTATCCTACAGTATGGAGATTTTTCTTTCTGTCTGAATCTCTGACTTCTATTTTCCTTCCTCAACTACCTGCTGGAAATCTTTTCTCATGCTAAATTAGAAAGGTAAATATACTCCAAAAATAATAGTAGACAGTATTTAAAAAGAGATTGTGTTCTATTTATATGATATTAACTACCTGCCTTTATAGTTATTTGGACTGAATGAACCAGTTTAGAAACCAGTTTAGGTTATAATTCATAACATTCAAAATAGAAAATATATATCACAGAACTATATTTTTGTTAAAAGTATCCCAAGACTGCAGAACAATTAAATCTAGGGAAATATTTGAGAAAAGTCAGCCTTTTGATATGTGTCCTTCCAAATACTTATTTTGTATTTTAAGTGTAGACTTCCAGAAAAATAAAAAGAATGCCTTTCATCTCTTTAATATTTTGCCTCAACTTTCTAGTCAGCTCTTTGGGACTAGAGGATTTGCTTCTTTTTTCTTTAAAATAATGAAAAGACCAAAACCTATCAGTATGCTCATTTTGGACATCTTAATGAATAAACTGAATTGCTACACAGCTGCTCCAGTCTCCTAATTTGGAATTGATTGTGAATATATCCAAAAATACCAGCCTGACTCTGCACAGCCAATTGGATCCCTGCATGTAGATGGGGGTCTATGGATGGGCACCATGTGGGGGGATTAGAACCTCTTTGTGTGGACCCCAGCTGAGAGAAGCTTTCCCACACGTTAGCCATAGAGATCCAGGGTGGGGTAAGCAAATGTCCTGCGGAGGCATGGCAGAGAGCAAAATCACAGATGCAGCTGGTTGGAATTTCCCACAACCAAAATATCTTATTCTTCCAATGACCTTAGCGATGAAAATGTATACTATATTTCCACATTAATAATCTGGTTTTCCTTCCCGTGTTTCTCCTTTGTTTCAGGAGCCTCAAACCTAGGGTAACCCAGAGAGTCTTCTTTCTTCCAAGGTTATTTTATTATTTAGGACATCATCAGTGATAATAGGTGCTCCTTTCCCATGTTTAAATTTTGGACATGTGGGATTAAAACATTGTATGAAAGATGCTCTCGGGTTAATCACTAAACCTACAAATGGCATTGGCAGTCTTGCCCTGTGTAGATAGGATCATCTATGTTTGAGTTTATGGGATGAATATCATTAAACTGAATGCTCTTACTGGGATTATATGTTTTTTTATTTAAAGCTTTGCCAAGGCAAGTCTTAATAAATGTTTTAATGGCTCTAAGAGGTTTTTTCTTTTTTCATTTTATTAGTGGTTGAGAAAAAAAAATGATGTTGCTAAAAAATTGTTACAACATTAAAATAATGCAGGTTTATGTCTGAATTAAAGCATGTTTATTTACTCAGACAAGTGACCTCAAAAAACCCTCCTCTGTGATAGACTTCTTATATTGCATTTTATTTAAAAAAGTAAAAGAAATAGGAGTATAAACTTAGATCCTTTTTAGTGGCATGCATAAGTATAGTTTATAATAACAGCAAACACAGCAATTAGAACATGCTAGCACTCTTTTTTGTATTTATTTCCTCACAAGATACCTATTTAAGATGGCTTCTATCATATCCTGATTTTCCAAATGAGAAAACTGAGACACGGCAATTAAATAACTCACTTGAGTTCATAAACAAGCAAGTGGCAGAGCAGGATTTGAACTCAGGGCCCATCTCCACAGGGCACAATTGGCCACTTCACTGAATGCCTTTGACAAGCGGAGAGTTCAGATTCCACGCAGTGAGCACACTTAGGCAGGCACCATCTCAAGGAGCAGATTTTGGTCCGATAGTGTCGCCATCGTCATACAAAGAGAATAAAGCCATTTTGTTGTTGCTGCTGTTATTATTATTTGTTTTAATCCTTGGAGAAAGAAAAAAAAAAAACTTAGGATTAGAGAGAATGCATGTGTTTTCTGAAAAATCCAAAGGGAAAATGGAAAATAAAGTAAGGCAATACTTTCAGGGAACCCTAAAAACTAGCTCTCTAATGGGGATGACCAAAATTTGATTGATACTAGAGGCAGGAAAGTAAATAATTAGAAAATACTGGTTTGAGAAATATACTGTAAAAATATTTGGGTTAAAAAGTCGTAAAACCGTTACCATTGTAAGTACTTTATTGTTCTAAATTTCTTTGTGTGTGTGTGTGTGCGCTATGATTTCTCTGGTATATTTTTCTTCGATCAAAGCTCCAAAATAATTTTTAATGTAAAACTTCTAACTGTTTCCATCTGCATTCCTTCCTCTTTCACACTGAAATGCCCGCTAGATCCAGGTAACAAGTGTGTTCACTGGAAAAGCTCAGTGCTGTAAATAACAGGAATAAATTGACAAGGTTTCCTGAATGGATCACCAGTGTTAGGAAGCATGTGTAAGGCATGAAATAGAACACAGCTTTGACTTACTAGCCCATATAATCATCAAACATAGACACACAAAAAAATCTTTAAAATCACTTGATCTCAGAACTTGTTATTTCAGAGAATTTTCATAGATATAAATACAGAATGTATTAGAACTCATTTTATAGGTCGTTTCCCTCAAGCTCTTCTCTTTAATTTTCCTTCCTAAAATGTTATTCTGCTGGGAATGAATAATTCACATTTGCCACTTCTGTTTTACCCTCATTATATGTTCCTCCCCTGCAAGATAAAATCTCCATCTATTTGCTTCATTCAAATCTCAGTCAGCTATTTCTCCCTAGTATGTGAGATGTGTGTGCCGTAGATGACACAGATCTTTCACAGACTGATATCTTTTCATTATGTCTCTACTTTTCTTCTTTAAATAATTATTAACAATCTTTATAGTTTCCTGTATAAACTATATACAGGGTCATAAATAGAATTCCGCATTCCGTTATTTTAATTATAATCCTACTGATTCAGAGTCCAGAATAAGTCAGAAACTTGCTAAAAATATTGAGGTAAGTGAGAGGGATACCACAGAGCTGAGATAGCACAAAGAGTTCATTCTCTTCTTTTGAATTCAAATTATAGGTTATCTAAAATATGACTCTGGAATGCCCAAGAAGACACACACTAAAAATTAAGATTTCGGACATGTCTCTTCATGATGGTAAACAATGATTGAAAAGTGAAAATACTCATTTGATCCTTTCACAATAGTAGTTTTCTGTGATAACACCATATAAAAATGAATGAGCTTTTCGGTCTCCCAGATTTCCAGATATTCTACTTGAGCTGACCTTGAGAAGAGTGATTTTTGCTAATACAAACTCTAAACAGGCTTTGGCAGATGGAGAGAAGATGATCCTCTTCTCGCTGACTACTTTCTGGGGCTGCTTTGGGACTTCTTTTCATACTACCTCAGAAACAAAATGCAGAGACAATAGGATCCCCCATTTCACTCTGATGTTCTCCAGCAGGCAGAGGGTCTACCCTGCCACCAACAATAGCTGGAGTCATGACAATGGCCTTCATAGCATGATGTTCAGTTGTAGCATCAGCAATAAGACAAAAGAAGGTCCTGGAGTCACGTACCTGTAGAAGCATCTGTCTCTGGCTTTTGGTCAAGGTCTTCCACAGCAGTCACTGCCATCATTACAAACCATTTGTTTTCAGAACACATTGCTTTTGAGAATGCCAGGGCTGAGTTACTCCTGTTTGACGTTCTCCCATCTAGCTTCTCTAGGCTCCGAAATACAGCATCCCACTTTTATTACTAAGCAATACTATTGTCAAGATGCTGATGTTTAGCGATTCCAAGAAATCAGTCAGGTGAGTACTCCCCTTCTACACCACACACATACAGCTCTGGTTTCCTCTGTTGGCATTTCTGCTGCTTCTGTTGCCTGACAAGTCTGATAAATGAAAGCCACTGATTCAAAGCCAGTATTTTACACAAAGAAAGGAGACCCCAGCTGGGTCTACTCACCCAGTCTAGTTCATAGGGAAGAGAAAAAAGCAAGGGAAAGGATCTAGAGACTTTGGTGAACTGAAGCTTCTGCCACATAAGTACATCTGAAGAGTGGTACAGTTATGATGAAGTAGGAGTGCTGGTGATATTACTTGTTCTTTAATTCACTCATTTAAACCAATGATTTATTCTTTAATTCATTGAGCCAGCAAATGTTTACCAGATTCCTGGTCCTGTGCCAGGTACTATTCTAAGTGCTGGAGATATGAAAATGGACAAGGTAGACATAATCCCTGCCTTCATGTAATGGATAGTCTAGTAGGAAATAAAGATGTTAGACAAACATAAAAATGACCATTTAATCACAGATATGATAAATGCTTTGTAAGCATCTAAGATTTTCTTAAAATACCAGGCAACTTTCAGTAGCTAATTTGATAACAATAGGAGAATTTGTTAACATCAGGTGGAAAATGCTGGCAGTTAAAACTTTTTGTCTGCACGTTTCACAGGATTAAAAAAAAACTCTTCAGAAGATTTTAAATAAATATTATAATTAATATTTTACTTCCAAGTAGGTTGTTGACTTTAGATGATAAATTTGCTATTTCAAAAGATAACTGTATTGTACTGTATCATTTGTGGGTTCAACATTCTAATATGTAAGGTAAACACAAGGTTTGTATGAGGTTGTCTGCCTGGGCAATGTTAACTATAGAAAAGTTACATTCTAGGAGTTTACTCTAATGGAGGAAAATAAGACACACTATAAAATAACCACAAAACAAGAATATAAAGTAAGGGCCATGGGAGTTGATATACCTAAGTTATTTTGAAGCTGAAAGTTAGAAAGACTTTTTCTGATTTACATATTTACATTAAACGTTTTATAAAGGTATTTTCCAAAGCCGTTACACATGTAGTACCACAATTAGTAAATCACAGGAAATCTGAATGACTTCAGAAAGATAATGGGACATGAGTGGAGATGGGGAGGAAGACTAATTAGACTGATTAGGGAGGAGAATGGAGCCTTTTTGTAATGGATGTGGGTAATGAGGGCAGTTCAGGGGGAAGAGGGCAGTAGAAAAGGTATTTTGTCATAAAAGATCCAAGTGAGTCTGGGAGACAAGTAGTAGGTCAGTTGGCTAAAATAGAGATTTATTTTATTGTTATGAAAGAGACTGTAACAGTAGGTTGGGGTCTAACTACTGCGGACTTTAAATGATCAATGAAGAGTTTATATTTTATCTGATATTTTATGCCGTTGAAGGTTTCAGGGCAAGGGAGTGTTATGATCAAAGTAGAAAAATCAGTCTGACTGCAGCCCATATAATCATGGCGACATAATAAATTGTAATGACTTAAGGTAGTAACTGGAAATTGAGAAAGAAATACGTGAATTAGACGATGTTGAAAATAGCTTATGTTGACTTGAGACAATGGTATGCATCTTTTCTGTGAGTGTATTTGTCTTCTGTTTAGAAAAAGACAAAGCAAATGAAAAACAATCTCTTCATTCACTCTCAAAAAGCAGGTGGGAAAGACAAAGGATTGGTTATTCATAATCTGCTGGTTACCATCTGTTGGTAGTGGAGAGAGATGAAACACTTTTTCACTGGTGCACAACTTTATTCTTAGCTATGAATATCTGTAGTTAAAGGAGCCACCCTAGTGATGACTGAATTAAGAAATCAGCCCGTTAGAGGATCTGGTGGCAAAGGAATGGAAATCATTATCTAGCACAAATAATGCAACGTTGGTCACTTACTCACATGTGAGTTACTGTGCAAACGATTCTGATAAAAGATAGGGAAAAGCTATGGAATTAATATTGTCTGTATTGTAAAGAGGAATGAGAGTGAACAAACCCCCAAGCTTTGAAATGTGGCAAATCACTACACCAACTAATGCTGGTATGGTGATTGTATCTTGTTTTTTCATTTACTCTGAGAATGTGACTGCATCCCCACAGTTCTTTGGAGAAACGATGTGTGTGAGAGTGAGTGGGTGTGTGGGAAAACTAATAACAGTTCTAGGTTAGTTTCCTTCCTTCCTTCCTTCCTTCCTTCCTTCCTTCCTTCCTTCCTTCCTACCTTCTTTTCTTTTTTTCCTTTACAAAGTCTTTACAATATAGGTTTACACCTTTGAGGCCTATGCTAATTTTTGAGACACTTTTATACTCCTTCTATTTAGGCATTAATCTGGAAGTTGGTCTTTTCAAAGTGTGAATCATGAATAGTGAATATGAAACATTTTAAGAATGTAGTAGGAAAGATATTAGCACTTTGGGGAGGTTGCTTAGTGGAGTGAGAGAGCTAATGAATACTCTGAGTTATCTAGCTCTTTTCATCTATGCTAATTAGCCTTAACAAGGCAAGTTAAAAAAAAATTCTTTCCTAGGCTTGTACCGTGTAACTTCCCACTTAGCATTTCTTGTCTCCTTACAAGCCTGAGGCAATCCCAGGTAGTCCCTATGGGAAAGATGTATTTGAGAGTTATGCTCAAAGCACTTACCTTTATTAATTTTATGAAAAAAATTCATTTTAACATTCATTTTCATATTCGAGTACTCAAGAATTTGAGGTTTCTATGTAACCATTGTTGGGATTTTTTTAAAAGAAATATTATAATGCAATCAGTCATGACACAAACACATCTTGATGAATTGTTCTAAAATTTCATATCTTTTCAAAAAAATGTATTATACTATTTCTCTTTAGGGGTCTTATCATAGTTTGTTGAAACATTCCAAGGAATTATAGTTACTAAGCTATCTTGTATTTGACAGATGTCAGTAGATGACAGGAGATTAATCTCTCTTGTTATTTGATTAAACAGATCCGTGCCACCATCTTTTCTTCTTGCCTATAGAATACACACACACACACACACACACACACACGCACGCACACTCACAAACACACACACACCCTTCTATTTTTTAGAATTCTTAGCCACACCCTCTCTCCTCTCCACCACCATTTTTCCACCCTGGTGCACATTTTTGTAGCCATTGCTCTTTAAGGTGACAGTGAGAGAGACTTCTTATCGATCATCTGATCTCTCACACAATTTATTGAAGGTTGACACATTCCCTGCCATTTTTTCTTTGTGGAGGCTGAAAGGTCCATTCATTACAGGGCTGGCTTTATTAAAGAAGCAACCCCAAAATTCTAGTGGATTAAGCCATTTAGCTACAGAGTAAAATCCTTCACAATCTTAGGACAATCTACATCCCCCATCCTTCCCTATGAAGTTAAAAGACTATATATATAGATTTTCCTTTCATTTTTTTAATAAATGTTCCTTGGACTCTTCTATCACACCACCCTGTATTCTCTGAGGAGAATTCTTAGCCATAGCTCCTTGTGCTTATTTCTTTATATATTGGCAGTTTAAAAAATGGAAATCGTTTTGCATCTATTTAGCTGATCTCAACATTTTCTCTGTTTACATTTAGTCTAGGGCACCTTTGAGCCATTAACTTTTAATTTCTTTTCCATTTAGTCTGGATGTTTGGCCCCATTTGTGATTAGCGAGGACTGAGGCAGAAGATGAGTCCACCCTTCGGTCACTCTGTACACCTTTCCTTGAAAATTCCGGCCTTGAGGAAATATACATTCACACATGGCTCATTTCCCCCAAAGTAAAGGTTTTGATCAAATATACAGGTAGGATGTTTTCTGTGACTTGGTTACAGTGGGAAGTTTTGCCTACTGACCTCTCTCACCCACTGTTGAGCGCCTTGGCTCTGTCTTTGCTCATCTCCCCAGCCCTCCCACCACAGTGTCTTTTGCAGCAGACACTAACAAGTATTTACTGAATGAATGAATGTGCAGATAAATTAAGATAGCATGAAAAACTGATGCTGGTGTAGTTATTGTGTCTTGGTTTTTCATTGTTCCCATATTCTATCTCAATTTCCTCTCTCAGGAGAATGCCTCCTTGAGGTTCCTGAAGAATCACGGAATAGTAGATGCTGATACAAATTTATACCAAATCAGTAGTGGGATAAGGAAAGGAACTTAGAAGTATCTACAACTATCGTAAACTGTTATAAATTCACCCCTCCAGGCTCTATGAATTACTTTGCCAGAAAAAAAGAGAATTTTCATTAATGAAAATTCAAATATAGTACTTCTCCTTTCCTGATTTTATTAGTTTGGCAATGGATTAAAATGAGAGTCTGGAGGTAAGAGGACTTGCTGAAAGGGGGTCAACTATAGTCAGCCAGCTATGATTAACAGAATCACAGGCATTGAAATGTCTCCATTGTGAGTTAAGATTTGCAGGGCTGCAAGCCTAGATAGTGACATAAATGTCATATAGAGATTCTGAGAAGCAATGAGTTCTATCTGTTTGGTGATTTAATTATATTGACCCTTAGTTATTTTGAATTCACTTGTTTACAGCTGGCTCTAAATCAGCTTTCTGTTACATTTTCAGTATAAGAACTTGAAATTATGAGTTTAGACATGTAAGTTGTTTTAACACTTTCAGTCATGCTCCTCTTTTGTGAGAAGTAGAAGAAATGATTTGTTTCAGAAATACTTAAGAAAATAAAGCAGAGCTATGAATGCATAGCAAAAATGGGAGTCCTCTCTCTGGTGGTCTAGTTGGCCTTCTGCCAGTAGGTGAGTGTCCTTAATTCAATGTCCAGTAATAACCAAGGTTTGAAAAGCACATCTGGACTTAATGGACAAATTGAAAATGCTTCCATCTTCCTACACCTTGTCTCAGGAAAAAAAAAAAAAAGTCATCTTTTCAATCTCTGTGCTTTCTTTGCATTTTTTGGGCACAATTCAAATTGCATGCTAGTCACATTATTTTGGGGCAACTTTTTAATTGCTTATCTTCTTCGTTCTCCTGGAATCTGAGACCCTGTGTCTCATTTGCCTGTTTTCTACTATCAATGTCTAACATTTGGTAGCTGAAATTGGAACCACTGAGAAGTATCACTTTAATAGTGAATATGAGAGGGAAAATGCTATATAAGGAAAATGTGCTGGACATCATTTTAGTCCATTCTTGCAGCGCTATAAAGAAATACCTGAACTTGGGTAATTTATAAAGAACATAGGTTTAATTGGCTCATGGTTCTGTGGGTTGTACAGGAAGCATGGCTGGGGAGGCCTAAGGAAACTTTCAGTCATGGTAGAAGGCGATTCAGCCATGTCTTACATGGCTGGGGCAGGAGGAAGAGAATGAAGGGGAAGATGCCGCACACTTTTAAACAACCAGATGTCATGAGAACTCACTCACCGTCATGAAAACAGCAAGGGGGGAAATAGGTCTCCATGATCCAGTCACCTCTCGCCAGGCCCCTCCTCTAACATTGGGGATTACAATTTGAGATGAGATTTGAGTAGGGACACAAATCCAAACCTTATTAACATTTTTTTTTTTTTTTTAGTTTGGACCTGGTGTTACAACTAGATAACCTTGATGAAGTCATTTAACTCTCTAAGGTGAGAGTTTCCTATTCACAGGAAGAGTAGAGTAGTCACCAAAAAGAAGCAAAGGAAAGATTATGTGTGGACTGCTTTCAGATCTGTAAACAGCAGTTTAGTCAACGTTATTACGTCAGTGTTTCCGCCAATGGGAGTGCTCTTTGGGTCTGTCTCCACTCCCTGAACATGTTCAGCGAAAACTACTGGTTCATCTAAAGATTCCAGCTGTGGGTCTCATATACCGATTTCTTTCGCTTCATGTCAACCTTGATTTCTTTCCTTCTTACGTTCAAAGCACTAAAGGGTCAGACTTAAAGGTGTATGATTGCATCTTGGAAACTGCAGTCTCACTATAGTCACAACACATTATAGTACAATGTACAGAAAATATCGAGAATATAGTTCAGAAACTGTTCCTAAGCTACTTTAATTCTATCAGTTGTGCATGGGGAGACATGTTAAAATGTCCACACTGAGCCTTCACCTATGTCATTTGTAAAATGGAATGACAACCTATAGGGTTGTTATACAGATTAATGAGCTAATACATCTTAAACACCTTGTACAATGCCTGGTCATCATAAGACTTGCAATGAATAGTAGCAATTTTGACCATTATTATTATTATTATTTGAGACAGAGTCTCATTCTGTCGCCAGGTGCCAGGCTGGAGTACAGTGGTGCAATCTCGGCTCACTGCAACCTCCGCCTCCTGGGTCCAAGCAATTCTCCTGCCTCAGCCTCCTGGGTAGCTGGGACTACAGGCACACGCCACCACACCCAGCTAATTTTTTTTTTGTATTTTTAGTAGAGACAGGGTTTCACCATGTTGGCCAGGATGGTCTCGGTCTCTTGACCTCGTGATCCGCCCGCCTCGGCCTCCCAAAGTGCTGGGATTACAGGCTTGAGCCACCGTGCCCGGCCAATTTTGACCATTATTAAAGGAAAAGAGAGGTTAGTATGGGCTGGAAGACTCCTAGGGAGCTAGAGTGTTTGTTAGATTTGAGTGCAGGTGTTGAATTGGCATAGAGGTAAATCATGAAGAAAGGCTCTGAGGTGACTGAGCTAATGCACGCATCAATATCAACCCAGTTGCTCAAACTGAAACCTGAGTATCAACTGTAGCATGTCCCATACTCTCATGCTCATCCTAAAATATCCAATTCACTATCAAGTTCTATCAATTCTAACTTCTTTCAGACCTACCTAATCCTCTGAAATTCCACCACACTTTTCCATTCCCAGTAACTCTTTCCAGCCACGATCTCTCCCGCTACTCAGTCCCCAGTGTCATCCACCCTCTTGCTATCAGGTCTTTGAACATGCTGCTTGCTTGACTTAGAGCACTTAGCCCCTGGCTGCCTTTCCTTCCCCAGCTGAGCACATACCAAGCACACATACATTAACTCCTAGACTCCTTTCCTCCAATTGGTCTTTACCATAACATTGCATGTCCTGTTTATTTCTCTCTGTTCTTCCCTAGAATGAAAAACCAAAGGCAAAGGCACTCTGCTAACCATCAAATAAGAGCCCACTTTCCACAAATTCCCAGCACACACCTGAGAGTCTTCCTGCATTCAAACTCTGCCTTTCTTTCCCATACTATGGATAAATTGTCCCTATTCTAAGACCGACCTTTCTTCACATACTGGCTTCTATCCCTCTTAACAAAGTGAGGACATTACTGCAGATATTTTTCTCCTTTTCTTCTACATTTTCCTTTCCCTTCTATAACATCATCCGTGCAAATATGTAAAAATACATTCCATCTTCAAAAAGAAAAACAAAAGTGTCCCTGTACTTCACATCCTCTTCTACATGTTGCCATATTTCTCTACTTCTGTTTACAACAAAACTCCCGGAAAGAGTTGTCTATGCTGGCTTTCTCTACGTCTTTTACCTCCATTCCTTTTCTAACCACGCTAAACATGCTTGTGTCCCCACCATTGTAACAAATATAATTCGTCTCAAATAACCACTGATCTCTGTATCACCAGATTTAAGGGTGAGATCTCAGACTTTACCTTTCTGGATTGATTGACACATTGGACTCATTTGGTTACTCCTGCCTTCTTGAAACTGTCTTCACTGGGGTTTTTGGACTCCTTGATCTTGGCTTTCTCTCATTTTTTTTTTTTTTTACTTGTTTCTAAAGTACAAATTCAGTTTATTCAACTGTTGATGACACAGTACACAGGAGGCAAAGTGTTTCACATCATAGACTTCACTTCCAACTCCTTGGAATGTTCATTTCTTTGGCTTACGGGAGAGACTAGACAGGAAAGCCAGGCAATGCTTAGGCAACTAGAATGAGGGTGGGAGCAATGCTAACGTCATCCTCACAGAGATGGCCATAGGGACTGTTAGTCGCAAGCTGGTTTTCTAGACCTGTTAGCTGGAAGCATAGGGAGCACCATTCCTGGTTGCTCACACCGCGTCGGGCTTCAGTCATTTCCACCACACAGGTACAGCAGCGCTTTCTGGTAGTCACCCTTAGTGTCTTGCTGGATGTAATAGTACAGGAACTTGCCGTACTTTCCCTTGAATTCAGACCTAATTTTCAACATGGCCACTTCACTGTGGGAGACCATGATTCTGATCAGGACCTTATCTCGAGGACCTTGCCCTTCATGGAGTCGTACAGCCGATCAGCAAAATGCAGGGGCTTGTTCTGAATGCACTGGACCAGGTTCAGGAAGGCATTTTCCAGGTCTCCTTTAACTTCTTTCTTGATGCTCTCCAAAATGTCATAAGGGCTGTACCCTTTGTACCTATCAAATACTTTCTGGAGTGGCACACGCTCCACTTGGTCATGATGCTGATCCACTTGGGAACATCAGTTCCTTTCCTCTTCACTCCAGCGTCATATAGATCCCGGGCATCTTGGTCAATTAGTTCATAATCAGTGACAGAGCCATCCTCTGCTCTTTTGCCCTTTGCCAGGGCAACCATCAGCTTGCGGAAGTCCCCAGATGTATCCGAAATAATTTCCTTCTCCAGATCAGTCTTGTACATTTCCTTATAGACTCTGTTAATTTCCTGCAGCTCCTGGTTGGTTCTGGAGCAGATGATCTTTATGAGGGAGTCCTCATCAGTTCCCAGCCCCTTCATGGAAGCTTTTAGCTCAGAAGCGTCATACTGAGCAGGTGTCTTCAATAGGCCTAAAATCACCATCTCCAGGTGGCCAGATAAGGCTGACTTCAGTGCTGATGCAAGTTCCTTTTTGGTCCTTCTCTGGTAGGCGAAGGCAATATCCTGTCTCTGTGCATTGCTGCGGTTGGTCAAAATGTTGACAATGGTGACCTCATCCACACCTTTGGTCTTGATGGCCGTTTCAGTGTTCAAAGCATCCCGCTCAGCATCAAAGTTGGTGTCGGCTTTGACTGACCCATATGCACTTGGGGGTGTAGAGTGATCACCCTCCAAGCTGAGCTTGCACAGGATTTCATGAACAGTAGACATTTTGAAGGAAGCTGGGCCGGGCGCCGAGAGCAGAGAGCATCCCCAGATGCCAAGCTTTTTGGCTTTTCTTTACTAGTTTCTGTTTATCCTCCAACCTCTTAAGGTACACTGTGTTTCCTCTTCTCTATCTAACAAACCAGTCTCATGGAATTAGACTGTGTTGAATGAATTAGACTATGTTGAGTGAATTAGTCAAATGAACTTATGTTGATAAGCCCCAGATAACTCAATCCCAGACCTTACTACTGAACTCCAGAGTTACTACCTGTTTCACATCAGAGTTCCTATTAAACATTTCATAGCGAACTTATCTAAGATAAAATGTCCAATTCCCACCTCCTTCCCAAAACTATTCTAGACCTCTCCAGTTCAATGCAACTCCATCCTGACAATTGGTTAGGCCAAAAATCTTGGAGTTGTCTATCACCAGTCTTCATCACATGAAAAACCTTGGCATCTTTTCTTTATCACATCCAATTTATCAACAAATATATCTAGGAGCCAACCCTCCAAACCACCGTCATCTCCCATACGGATAACAGAATTAATCTATCTGGTCTGTTTCCACCCTTACTCCCTGTAATCTTTTATTAAGATGGCTTTCAGTACATTTTTTTTTAATGTAAGGCATGTCATGCCACTCCTCTGTTAAAACACTTTCCAGTGACTCAAGATCTCTAATAAATAAAAGTCAAACCAGTTTTAGTGACCCAGCTACCTCTCTGATTTCATCTCTTACGAATCTCCCCCTTGTTAGTTATCCTGTAGGCCTATCTTTTGGTTTCTAGTAATGTTCAAGGATGCCTTCAACACAGGGTCTTTGCATTTCCTATACTCTCTGCCTGAAATTTTCTTACTCCCCAAATCTGCATGACTCACTCTCATTCTCCTCAATTATCTGCTCATTTGTCATCTTTTCAGTGAAACTTTACTTTATTGCCTATTTAAAATAGCATCCTCATTTCCACCCTTAGCATGTCCAGTTATTTACCCTGCTTTATTGTTTTTCCCCATAATGCTTACTGCTTTCTCATATACAATGTTAATTTGTTTGTTTGTTGGGTATTATTATCCACACAAAGGCAGCTTTGTGATAACAAGGATTCTATAGGTCCCCCTCTCGTCATTTGTCTTTATCCTCAGTACCTAGAATAACATCTGGTACATGGAGTGTGCTTAAGAAAATATTTGTTAATTGAATAAATGAATGAATGTGTCTTTATCCCCAATACCTAGAATTTGTCTTTATCCTCAATACCTAGAATAACATCTGGCACATGGAATGTGCTTTAGAAAATATTTGTTAATTGAATAGATGAGTGAATATGCCCCCTAATTGATTATGGGAGACTAGGATATCAGTCATTCCTTCTAGCTCTGCAGCTAAACATACTAGTGTAGAGTAAGACTCTTATGGTTGTAGACTTGGCATGTTACATTTTATATCTTTAAACTACTTAGCAAATTCCATGACTGAGTTACTTTTAGAGATTTTCTTTTCCTGTTCAGACTTCTGCCTTTAAATATCATAAACTTAAATGAACACATAGACATCAGCAGCTTTAAGCAATTCTGTACTGATGCCCTCACAATAGTGGTCTAAGCAATTGTTTTATTTTTAGCATGGCTGGCTCAGTAATTTCTATTTATGTTCCAAATGCCATTGAAAAGCCACTGAATGTTACACAAAGTATGCCAATATGAAAAATATCATCAACTGCCATTTTATTTCAAGCTGGGCTTCTGCATAGCAAACTGTTCCAAAGTTGGTGAAAACCAAAAATTCAAGTCACCTTAAACAGAAAGACAGATGTAAAATAGTAACTTTTTAAAACAGAAAACAATGTGCTGTATATTATTTTATTATTTTCTTAGCATTTTTTGACCTGTCATTTGTATTGAGTTTTTTCTGTTATAGTAAAACTTGTTTTATTATTTCCACAAAAAGTTTAGTAAGATATGAAAATCCCATTGTAGACTGCCGTGGTTGGCTTATTTCTTCACTTACTCTCATGATGTCAAAGTTCAGGCTTTGTAATCAGGCTTGTTCAGTTGTTAAGCTGTTTGAATTTTGATCTCAGTAACATCAGACAAATCACTCAATGTCTCTAAGACACAGTTTTCTCATGTTTGAAACGGGGATAATAAGGTTGTTATGATGATAGAAATAATTCTATATAACACTCACTATGCATTTGCTAGTATTTCTGTTGCTATTAATGGGTTCTATTACGCTGTAGGAAGAGATGTTTACCAGTGGTTCATAATTTGGAGCTGGATGTATATATCTCCAAGATATAAACTTTTTGCTCACTTTCTAAACAAATATCGTTAATCTGTATATATGGATTTACCCCCTTAAAGTGCACCATTTGCTCCTTTCTCTGAGTCATGGTCTGATGTATTTCTTTGAACTTAAAAATTAAGCTTTTCATTGATATTGCATTTGCTAGAAAGTTTTTTCTTACATAATATAATATTTAAGCGAAGACACTTACATTGCAAAGGCACTCGATCCATCACAACATACAACTTATAGGATGATTCTAATGATAAAGGAATTAGACTGCACGTCAAGTGAGTTCATGTAAAGTACTGAAGAATTTATTAAACAACAGAAAGTGTTTCACATATTCAAACGAGGATTTAAAAGGCAGATTTCTAAGCACAAAAAGTAGACAACAATATTTAGACATAAATCTAAAACTAAGGTAATTTAGATAGTTATAATAACTTTGTCTATAAAGATACAGATTGTAATTTTATACTCCAGGTAACATAAATCAATCCAAAATATATTTTAATTGATATTGTAAGAATTATAATCAGATAAAACCAGTTGGAAATCAAGTCCAACCTAAGCAAATTTAACTTCTTCAGGTCTTTATTACTTTCATTTGTAACCTTATGTTTTCCTTTACCATTTTCTTCCAGATTCAGCTTATAAATAATTAATTCTTTATACTCAGAGGTAGTATTTAAAACAACAACAATGAAAACACATTAATAACTAGCAGATATCAAAGACTTTAATAACCCAGGCCAGCAGAAGAATAAGAATCTGAAATAGCTTAGTTATAATACCAAACTGATATAATCATTATTTTGGTGTAGATTGATATTTCATTAAAAATAGATATTAAAGGTAAAGTTATATATACAACACAGAGAAATGTAATCTTTCACAAATCTAGTAAAATAGACGTTTTCTTTAGGTTAAGAAAACGCTACTAATCTGAGACAAGAATATGATAAGGTATAGATCTTTGCGGAATAACACTCCAATCATGTTTGCCTCATGAATATATATTAGTGACTTCAGAATCTAGGGCATACACTGTCTTTTAAATGCATTGAAAAAAAATGACATTAATGAAAAGAGGGAATTATGGGGAGGTGTAAGACCTTGTTCTGTCAAGTTTAGTACCTGTTCTAAAAACAATGATTCAGAGGTTTAAGCTAAAACCGTCTCTTCTAGTTAAAATACCCTTCTGACCAAATGGTGATGCAGAGAACTTTTTAAAGTCAAATGGAAATCAGCTTTGGTAAAACATTCTTGGTGTTTTTAAGTGACTCTCCAACAAATATTTGTTGAGCACCTCATTGTGTCAATACCATGCTTTCGCAAGTGGCTAAGTTAGCTATCATCAATAGTAGTATTGTCTAGATTTTTGAATAATAATAATAATGTTACTAATATACTACTGCTAATATTCTTAAAGGTTCTGAAAAAGCTTTGCTCATTCTCTTGTTCGAGTAATGTTATTTCCATGTGGCAAAGCATTCGTTCTCTGAGCTTTTTATCGAACACAGAATAATCGTCATTGTTCCTTGAGTTTATAAACTAATGATTCTATGCATTTGCTCCACCACTTTTTAGCTCTTTGTGGGGCTCATCTAAGCATCAGAATCTGTGGTGTTTAATAAATGAGCATCTTAGAAAGAACTCCACTGGGAACATGGTATTCAAATCAGCCCTCCAGGGCATTTTGTTCCAGTGAATTCCCATAGGTACATGGCGCATTATGTGCTCAGCCCGTCTATATAGAATACCTGAAAACACTCAGAGGTGCACATCAACCCCAAGAAGGAACCCTTCCCCATGTATACAGTTGAGCAAGTGAAAGCCAATCTGTATGTAAGAAAAGTTGTCAAAGGGTAATATTGGGGCTTAATAGCGCTCTCTAAGTCACTTGAAAAACAGTCTGAAAAATGATACGTAATGTATACATTTGGCCTTCAGTAGTGTTGTATTAGAGTGTAGGCATTATCTTGGTCTAACCATTAGGTATAAATGCTTAAGCATTTTAAAGCCCTGAAGTCGGAAGCACTTAGAAGATCTGGTAAAATTGTCCATAATACAAACTAATCTAAGGCATCATAAATACTTAAAGATTGCTTAGCATATTCTTTACTAACATTGTTTTGCAAGCAGCTTACTTTCTCCAGGATAATAAAGAAGCAAAGATCAATAGTATCCTATTTCTTAGTAAAGGAATCAAATGCATATATATTTTTTCCTCTCTATGAAGGATATTGATTTCGTCTTCTTCTTTTTGAACAATATCAGACCTTAGATGGCATGAATTACTCAGAAGCTTACAGACATCAAGTCTGACTTTGTATAATAACCTATTAAGTGGGAATTATTATCATTCACAATTTCCAAATGAAGGAATTGGGAATTAGGGAGTAACTTGCCCAAGTCCCCAAGGGGGTAGCACTGGGATTCTAACCCAGCTAGGCTGTTTCCAGGGTCCATTCAAAGAAAACAAGTAACATGATTACAAGGTACTATGTGCTGAGTGTTCATGGAGAAGTTTTAAAGTGCCATCGGATTTCAGGAAAATGAAATCTCTATGAATTTGCTATTTGGAGAGATTTGATGGAATAAGTAGAACGGAGTTTGAGCTGCCTAAAAGCCATAATGACAACTGGAAACATTTCTATAGCACTTGACATGTGCTAAGGACTTTTGGTTAATAATTAGGTCATTTATGCCTCACTACAACCCTATGAATTAGGTACTATTATCATCCTTTCCTTTAACCAATGGCCAGACTGAAGCATAAGCCTTAAATAACTTGCTCCAGGTCACCCAGCCAGTGAGATAAGGGGCTTGGGGAACAGCAGAGAGGGAACAGGTTGTCCAGATGAAGGGAATGCTGTATCCAGGAGGCTTCTGAGAGTCTCAGACATATTCTGCTACCTGGGGATTTTCTCTGGGTAATGAGCAGGAAAGCACTGGAGACGAGTTATCTCTCACTACAGACAGATTGTAAAGGGTTTTAAATATGTTGGCTGAAGAATTTATATTTGATTCTATGAAGGCAATAATTTTCTGTTAAAATTATTTTTCAGCATTTATTGTTTAGCTTTAGATTATCTCTAATGGTTGTGGTACTGTGTCGGCTTAGACACTTTCTTCTGGGAAGGCTCCTGGTAACCCTTCCACCATTTTCTCCAATTCTAGAATAGTCGTTTTTCTGTGTTCCCTGAGGACCCAGAAATCCTCCTTCTCATGGCTCTTACTACATCTTTGTGCATCCCTTTTGTATTAGGCAGGCTTCTCCAGGGAAACAGACCTAATAGGGCATGTGTATGTGTGTGTATAATATAATAAAAAGAGATTACTTGGCTGGGCATGGTGGCTCACACCTGTAATCCCAGCACTTTGGAAGGCTGAGGCTGGTGAATCATCTGAGGCCAGGAGTTCAACAACAGCTGGGCCAATATGGTGAAACCCCGTCTATACTAAAAATACAAAAATTAGCCAGGTGTGGTGGCAGACACCTATAATCCCAGCTACTCGGGAGGTTGAGGCAGGAGAATGGCTTGAACCCGAAAGGCGGTGATTACCATGAGCCGAGATCACACCTCTGCACTTCAGCCTGGGCAACAGAGTGAGACTCCATCTCAAGAAAATAAATAAATAAATAGATTTATTATGAGAAATTGGCTCATACAATTACGGAGGCTGACAAGTCCCGAGATCTGCAGCTGGCAAGCTGAAGACCCAGGAGACCCAATGTGTAGCTCCAGTCTGAGTCCAAAGGCCTGAGAACCAGGAGAGTTGATGCTGTAGTTCCAGTCCAAATTCCAGCAGGCTCAAGATCCAGGAAGGGATGATGTTTCAGTTAGAGTCCAAAGGCAGGGAAAAAAAATCCATGTCCCAGCTTACAGACAGCCTGGCAGGATGAGTTCTTCTTTACTCAAGGAACAGTCAGCCTTTATGTTGTATTCAGACATTTCACGGATTGGATGGAGCCCACCACATTAGGGAGAGAAATCTGCCTTACTCAATTTATCGATTCAAATGCTAATCTTATGAAAACACCCTCACAAACACACTCAGATTAATGTTTGAGCAAATGTCACTGCACCCTGTATCCCATTCAAGGTGACATATAAAATTAACCATTGCATCTTCATCATTCCACCCGAAACCAATGGGCTCTAATAGGAGAGAAGGAGGGCTTCTTTCTTATTTTCCTGAGGATCCCACAGCACTTAGTTTACAGCTGGAATGCAGAAGGTGCTAAACTTAATTGTGTTAGCCTCCTGAATATGTTCTGGACAAAACATGCTATAAATCAATTTTACCTAGTTTTGTTTTATTCTTTGTTATCTTGAATGTATATATTTGATACTTCCTATGTACATCACCGGTAGGGATCAGACCTTTTTGCCTTACAGCTTCTGTTCTGAATCTGATTCCCTACCAAGGAGACTCTATTAAAAGTACTTGTTGATTATTTTCTTTTTTGTGTGAGGAGGAAAGTCGTACATCCAGACATTTATTTACTAGACTTTAGCATAGCAGTCAATCATTATCTCATCGTAGCAACAGAGTCTCCTTTTCTCAGGTCTACCACTCTCCCCCAAATCACTGTCAGCTCTGATGGTACCTACCACTCACCACTTCTCACATATCCCACATACTTGCCTCCCCTCCTGCCTTTGCTTACGCTAGACCTTCTGACTGGAAGCTTTTCTTCCTGCATTCTTCACATGGAGAATGCCTACTCAAATTGCAAGGCTCGTATCACTGAACTCTCGCACTCAGACTTTCTCATATAGAAGAATCCACTGCGTCTTCAAGTGAGTTCCCATAACACTGCATATCTACTCCACTAGAGTTTATTCAAGGAGTATTGCCTTCCTTGCCAGTCAATGAAATTATAGGGGTCAAAGACTAGGTCATATTCAGTCTTTATATCTTAAGCACCTAGTACTCTATCTGACTCGTAGTAAGTAGTCACTAACTGTTGGATGAATAAACTAATGTATACAATAAAATTATTGACAATGATATTCATTGCCTAGTATTCCCTGGCCTCTTTTCAGGTCATTTTAATTTCCTTTTCTTTGTCTTATTGAAGAGCTGGGATAAACAGTCATTCTTAAAATTTTATCTTTAATGGTGAATTGAGGTCCTTCAAGAAACAGATACTATAACGGGATTAGCTATGAAAGAGATGTATTGGGGATAATTGCCATGAAGCAAAAAGAAGAGGAAGCTGGGTTGCGGGCTGGAAAATGTGTCAGATCACCATCCAGGTCTAATCCTTGTGAAGGAGAAAGGGAAAGAATGAAGATTGAATATGAAAATTTTTACAGTATGATGCAGTTTTAAGAATGTTTCTAACAGCCAATAGGGAATCTTCGAGCCAAAAGTCGCCCACCAGAGGGAGCTTTAGATCTCTCAGGAACTGGTTGCCTTAGTATCCCTGTGGAACTCAGTTTTTGGCTGGCAGCAACCCTTAGCAGTGTGGACTTCCAGTCAAACTCAGAGATGGATTTCAGAGCCTGGAAGCCAGGGCCTTTGGTCAGTTCCAATCCCTGCAGTTAGATCTCAGAGCCTACATTTTCATGGTGACCGCAATGGCTTGAAACCCTTGAGGCAGTAGGGAATGTCCTTTATTCCCTCTACAGTCTTGAATCTAAACATATTTTAAATACAGAAAAAAAAAAAAAAACTCACTTTAAATAATGAAACTGTAGAAAGTGCATGGAAATCTTAAATCCATGTGAAATTATTTAGAATCCTAGGTAAGCTTCAATTGTTAGCTAATTCTGACATGATAGAGAAAAAAAATACTTAAGTGAACAAAATTAAAACACTACAGGAAACTGTGAGCAAAAATATGTTTCAGAGAAAAAAAGTCAAAGGTATCTTTTTTACTTGGAAGTTTCTAATGAGTAAGTGTTCCACTAAGGTCATAGTTTTTTGGATCTTACAGTTTAAATTCAAATGGCTTCCTCAAAAGAATCACATTTGACAAATTGTTGATGCTGCATATCTTGTGAGAAAGAACGTGTAAGTCTGTTGCATAGAATAGAGCATGTCTAATTTATAGGAGTTTTAAATGACAAGCCTTTTCTAAATTCCAAAAGGCTTTAAAAATTTGCATTCCTATAAATAAACCAGCCTTTCTTAGAAGCAACCTTAACTCTAATAAATAAATAAAACCCAATCGTTATTTCATATAACATTTTTCATGCCAGAAAGAAATGATTCAAGATAATATTTGGCATAACTTCTAGAAGGCAGTGCTATTAAAAACACACGATTGGTTTCCCTCCTGTATCCCACTCTAGTTCCCAGCCCCTGCATTTGTCCAAGCACTCACTACTTATCTCTGGATATTTTCCTGTGGGTTTCATCTTGTTGAAAAAGGCCTTTGCATTTCCTCCCCACCCATAATCATCCATTACTTCCTTGAAGATACCTTGAACTGGGAAGGAATACTCTTTTCCAAGAAGTATTTCCTAAAGAACTATTCTCTCAATTATCTCCTAGAGGCTACAAAAGTAATATGAAGTACTGTCATTAGGCATGTGCGTTCCTTTAGCTCCTATGTAAGTATTCTTTACACTCTGCTAGGTACTCTCTAAATGCCACCTTTTCTTTAAGGTCTTGTCTCACATATTAAATAGAAAAGACTTCAGGGAAATAGACTATTCTTTCGTTCCTTTAGTATTCACAGGCATGTAGTAGATTCAAGACAAAGGCTTTTATTTTGTGTTTATTTTATTACTTTTTAAAAATCAGACTAAGTGGTTATGAGAAGAAAACCCAAGAACTGAGGGTCTTTTATTCATTCAATTTCACTGCCAAGAGGTAGTCTCTTTTAGTCTTGTCTAGTTTTGTTCTTATGGTGAATTTCACAACCTCTCTTTCAAAAAGGAAATTTTAAACAATGTGTACTGATTCCCTACTCTGAAATCTGAAGATCTAATCATAGATGCAGCATTATTTTCACCAATTTCTCTCCTATTTTCATTGTTTGACGGTTGTTGGATTATTTGTCTTCTGTTGATTATTTTTCTAACTTTAAAAAAATTTCTTGATGCCTTGTTTCATCATCAGTGAGCACCTAAATTCTCAACATGAGAATTTTAATGACTCTAAACTTTCTTCTACTTTGCCTTCTCCCATTCCACTGATCGCCTTCTCAGATATTCTTATTTTTATGTTTTCAGGATTCTTAATAGTTACATTTTATGCTCTAACTATAACCAGGGTTTCATGTCTGACCCATAGGTTGATTCTAAAAGTTAAAATTCAAGTAGACTTGGGTTACTGTGACTGCAGTGATGTTGGTCATGGATGAAATGGGTACAAAGATTACATTTCCTTCTCTACAGAACTATTATCTGGACCCTCCAGTCACTCAAAGAGTATTTCCAGCAACAAAATTAAGTAGATTATTTTAAATGACCTCAAATTGCTTAAAATAATGACACATTATCTTTGGTTCATATCTGCTTCATATTAATCTCTATACGTTTTTATATAGTTTTTCTTTTCTTCCTTGTTTTCTTATTGACAATGGAATATACGTTTATCATTGTTTAAAGTTTTTCATCTTCTCAATTACAAAATCAGTTGTATATTGTCGCCATTTTTCCTGTTTATTTCCCTCTTGAATTTACCTTGAAGTCAAATTATTTAACAACTAGCACGACATCATCACTGACCAATCAAGGCAGAAGTCATTTTTAAACAGCCAACTGGGCATTCCTGTGTGTACACACTAACAGCTCTGCTTAAGTCAATAGCACAGATGTCACAGTAGGTTTCTACTTTTCTGTTCCTCTAGACCGGCCTAATTATTTCTTGACTCTCCTTACTTCTATTTTCTCCTTCATATTTCTAGAATACATCTTCAGCTTCCTCCAAAGAGAAATGTGGAAAATTAGCTTTACAAGAGTAAAAAGTCTTTTACCTTCATTCTGGATTGATGATTTGGCTTGGAATAGAATTCTGGGTAAAAGCAATATTTTCCTGGCATTTTTAAAGTATTACTCTGTTGGCTTTTATTTTTATTTTTTAATATTTTTAAAGATGGGATCTCTCTCTGTTGCCCGGGCTGGAGTGCAGGGGTGTGAACATAACACACTGCAGCCTTAAACTCTTAGCCTCAAGCAGTCCTCCCACCATGGGTTGCAGTCCCACCTGTAGCTGGGCCTACAGGTGCACAGTACCATGTTTGGCTTTCATTGGCTGTTGGCCTCCAGTGCTGCTGATGAAAAAGTCTGATGACTTCTGAATTTCAGTTCCTTTGTTGGGGTGTGCGTGCGTGTGTGTGTGTGTGTGTGTGTGTGTGTGTTTGTGTGTGTGTGTATTTTGCTTTAAACTTTCTTGGATCATTTTTTTGCATTTAATTTTTAAATTTACATCTTCTAAAGATGTATGATGTGTTGTGGTGCTGGCCTTTTTTTTTTTTTTTTCTCACTGTTTTGGTTATTCTATAGGGCCTCTCAATCTGAAGGTTAATTTACTTTTTAGTTGTGGAAATTGTTCTTTTTTATTTCTAACAATCGCTTATTCTATATGTTCTCTATTCTCTTCTTTGTGACTCTCATAGATGTTCTTTAGATAGCATAGGTTGAATCTCTGTATTACTAACCTCTTCTCTCACACATGTGTGTGTATGTTTGTGTGTCTATATTCCTTTGACTCTCTCTGGTATTATACAGTTTTAATACCATTCTCTGTTTCCAGAATTATTTCCATTTCCTTTAAGATCAGTTTTCTTTTTGTTTGTCTTGACTTTTCTCAGGCATGCCGTAACTCTTCCTCCAATATCTGGTGATTTTTGATTATTCATTCTTACATAAGAGTCAAGATTTGGGAAGCTGGCATGTCTCTTTTTGACCACTATATAGGCACATTGTCCTGTAACTCTCCTGTATGAATGAGAAGCTAATTTAGAGCTTGTTACTGGGCAGGTATTCCCACCTGGCAGGGAAACCTGCCAAAGATTAGACTGCGGGCTGCAAGCCATGGGACCACAAATGCCAAAATAAGGAGAGGAGCCAACACTCACAGTAGAAGCTTAGGTTGTCCCTAGACAGTTTATTTAATTTATTTCACAAAGAGTCCTCTGACTTATTTTATTTTGGCTGAGAACAAAGGCCAGACTGCCAATCACTTTGAGTAATGGAAAGGGAAGGGCAATTGTTCTATATAATACTTTCTCTTTCTCTCCCTGTTTTAAGCCCCGTTTCTCACCCTTACTGTCACTAACCCGCCAGCCCAGAGCCTGGAGCCTTTCAGGTTTCCAACCTTCTCACCTCAGTAGTCCTCTTATAGCACATTCTGGTGATTGCATTTCTGTTGATCTAGCAACATTCCCATTTGTTTTCTGCTGTAAATGTGTTGACATCTTATATCTTTGTTATTATGTGTCTATTCCTCTTTGTACTTCCACACAGTTTAGTACATATAAAACACTGTTACTTCAGAGCCCCCAGTAGAGCTACAACATGAATGACTAGCCTCAGTCTGCTGTCTTTTCCCACAATTCCCTTAACTGCTCTTGGAATTTATGTTTAGCAGGGATGTTGTGATATTCACTCAGGGTGGCTGGCAAAATATTAAAGATATATTAGGAAAAGTTATAGATTAGCCTCAAACCTTTTGGAAGGCCAAAAGGTTTTATTGGGACAGGCCCAATGTGGCAGGCCCATTAAGTTAGGGAGAAGATAGGAACTAGGCTTTCCCACTTTAAGTCTGTTTACCCCACATCCCTTTGTCTCTGTTTACGTATGTAAACTTTGTGCTGGATGGTCCTCTCAGAGGGAGGTCAAACAGGAATTCTCTGTTAATAGTGTTTACTCTGGGTCCAAAACCTAAAGCTTTCATTATACGTATAACCACTCTTTTAGCCATGTTAATTATCTACAAATGTGTTGACTTAGAACCTCTGCTGTAAAATCTTGACAGAATAAATGTGTAGATGGACAGAGGGTCTTGGTCGATTGGTTGCATTTCACCCTCTGAAAGCAGCCAACAGCCATTCCTAGCCCACTTGAATCACTCTAATGATGTGAGAGTGCATTCATTCATCCCTTGTTGAGTCGGGGTCTGCAGGCCAGACTTCCACAGGTGGTGGTCGATGTCTCAGGTGGTGACCACAACATGATTGAGGTCACAGGATGTTATTTCAGAAAAAGAATATGATTAGTCTTTTTCTAAACAAAAGAAAAATGAATTTTGTTTTTGTTTATATTTTATGAGACTTGATGGTTATGTTCAAGAGTTTTCAAGATAATCGAGGATTTTGAATCACTTCACAAATGTGTTAAGAGTTGTATAATTTTCATGTTGTTGGCACAGAACTGTGAGGAAATTAACCAATCCTAAATTAAATGTCTACTTTGCCTTGCATTTTCCTCAATTAGATATTAGGCTTAACTTGTGTAAGCCTAACTGCATATCAATCTTTAACTGTCCATGACAATATAAACTTTTACCAGAAAGTAGATCAATTAAGTTACTAAGCACACTTTGTGGTTAACGTTTTTTGCCAGCAAGGCATTCCGAATGAAAGAAGTAGTATAATGGGTCACATTTTGTCAAAAAAAGGATACTGATCCATTGCTAGACAGGTTACAGTTTGCAGGTCAGCACTAGTCCTTGGTTCACATTTTGAGAAACTTGCAGACATCAGGTGGAATAGTACCTGGTAGAGAAGGCATTGAATAAAGAGTTAGTTGAGTCTGACACATGTTCTTTTTGGAATAAATTTGAGAACTCTTACGATTATTTACAGGCAGGATGCTTAATTGTGTATCTCTTAAAACAATGGAGGAAGCCTCAATCATTTCTCGCAGTGGAAGTTTTGTCATCTTTCAGTTTGACAAAATCCCATAAACCACTTTGGTTTGTTTAATAGAAAGCAATTATTTATGTTGCCAACGAGATAATGTCCAAAAATTGTTTTAAACCTCTGCTTGTTGCCAACCCTTGCCTGTCTGTTCTTTCTCCCTAAGAACCCTCATCCTGAGATTTCACACTGGCTGATTCTAATTAACACCCTGGGACCTGCAAATCTTTGTGTGTCATTTGCTAGTGAGGCAGGTAGTGAATCACCGTATCAGTATTTGTCTGCTATCATGAGGCCCTTCAGAGTTTAAAAATGATCTCTCCACCTCTGCCTGCTGATGAAAGGCAAGCCATTTTTGTAACACTATCGAGAAGGTACTACCTCCTGAACGTTCACTATAGCACAATCAGGCAATGGTCCATCCCCTTCTGTTGGCCCTCAAAATTCCTTGATTCTCTTTCCAAGCATTTTTACCTGAGGAGAACACCTGCCCACGTTATAGCTCACTATCTAGTGTCAATCCACCTTGGTTCAAGCTAGCTCCAGATCCCAAAGATTATGGTATAGCATTATCCTTCAGTCTCATTCAGACCAAATTTCTGGAATGGCCTCGTTTCTAAATGGTGCTTGTCTAAGTCTGTTCAGGTTGCTATAACAAAATACCCTTAAGTGGGTAGCTTATAAACCACAGAAACTTACTTCTTACAGTTGTGGAGGCTGGTAAATCCAAGATCAAGGTGCTGACAGATTCAGTGTTTGGTGAGGGCCCACATTCTGGTTCATAGAGGGTACCTTCTTGCTGTGTCCTCACTTGACAGAGAGAGTGAGGAAGCTCTCTGACATCTGTTTTATAAGGGTACTAATCCCATTTGTGATGGCTCCACCCTCATGATCTGATCACCTCCTGAAGGCCCCACTTCCTAATACCATCATTTTGGGGGTTAGTTTTCAGCATATGAACTTTATAGGGACACAAACTTTCAGACCCTAGCAAGGCTGTTACCACTTTTGCCTTTTACTCTGAGAATCGTACCCAATCTTTCTCACAGATAACCTTCCCTCTGATTTCTACCGCTCAGTTGATGCAACACTTAAGAGGCTATATACTACAGTCCAACTTTATTAGAATCTCTAATCTTTTTCAGCCAAGAGACCTCTGTCTTTTTTTTAGACCTACCAGCTCTCCTAGGATGCCATGTTGCTACAGGGCATCACTTGGGGCAACTCCTAACAGAGCCTGCTCCAGTCCTGCTAAATTTCAACTTGTAAGCTCCACCCTTTCCAATCCCGAGATAAAGAGCACCAAACCCACGTGGGTTATGTTAGTGCAAATAACCTTGTTAGATTGTCACTTTATTCATTTTCAATTTTCCAAGTACATATAGAAACATTATTCTTTTGTATTTAACGATCACCTTGTAATGAGCAAATCAGATTAACTGCTGTATTGCCATTTCCAATAAGTTAGCCATGTCAGGCCTAGACCATTTCAATAACCAGATACTTGATTATTCTTTCTTTATTCAATCCAATTTACACACCATTGCCATGTTAGCTTTTTCAATTTGCCAAATGAATCCTCATACTTGTGCTGAAGAACCTATGGTGAATCCCTATGGCATAACAAGTGGGGGTTCAAGAACTGCTGCCTGATCATTAAGCCACATCATCAACTCAACCACTGACTGCTAAACTCTAAGCTGTCTTTCAGTTATTCAGTTGCACGCACTTAATTGTTGCCTCTAATTTTGGCATATTGTTATATCCATCTTTTGCTTTCTACCAATTCCATTTTTATGCATCTTCTACAGCTCAGTTCAAATGCTGCCTCTTCAGAATAATCTTACTTGATAACCTCAGCCAAATGTTATCTTCCCCTCTCTGGAGCATTCCTTTCATTTTCTATCATTTTCACTCATTTGTTAATATATTTATCTCCTTTTATAAATATTAGCTCCTTGAGGGTAGGTGTTGTCCCTTTATGCATCAGTGTATCCTCATAATGGCTAACATGATATCTTTCATGTGGATGATACTCAATACCTAGTCAGTGAATAAATTATTGATTGTTACAGAAGAGCCAAGAAAGTAACTATGATAGTGGCCACTAAATCAAGATGATTTGTGAGAGTTTGAGGAGAACTAAGATCAGGAGAATTTGGGCCACTCTTGATGAAGGTAACCTAATTCTTGATGAAGATAACCTAACTCAACAGCAGGCTTGAATAGCCCCACTCTCAATAAAATAATTTATCTTAAAGTATTGATTGGTTTACAGATAACCACAGAAACCTTTGTTGTGTATATGCAGTAATGGTATTTGGACTAAAGAAGGTAAGAAATGACTGTTTTATTTGTAAATTTTCAGCAAATCTATTCTTAAGAAAATTGACATAATAATCGATTCATTTCATGGGAAATAATATAGCCATTAAAAATTATACTTCATAGGTTGCAGTAACATGAACAATGTTTACATAATGCCAAGTATAAAAAGTAAACAAAAATTACATATATACTATAATCTGACTGTGTTACGAAAATATGATAAGAAAAGATTGAGGGAAAGAACGAATCACCTCCAAAATGTTAATAGGTAAGTGTGCTGGCATACCTATGGGTGTTTATTCTCCATTATAGTATTTTGCATATTCCACAAGTTTACTTTAGTGAATTTAGTAGCCTGATATTAAAAAGAATTACAAAGAGAAGAAAAATGCCTAATAGAATAAACTCTAACTCATTGGTAGCTGTTGATGGATTGATTAGTCCACTGACTTGGAATGAATGGACAGGGAGGAGTACAAGATTCTAAATTTTATTTAGAGTAGTCATGGATACATCTCAATGAATAATTTGCATCTCATTGACTGTCAGTCACATGTATAAAAATATTTTGACCTATATTAAGTTTTGTGGGACATTTGAGAATTACTAAATTTTCCCAAAATCTGGTTTATTCTACTTGATGCTGTAGGAAAATATGGATTAAACTCAGATACAAGTTTGCACATCTATCCAGAATAATGTGAAGTAGAGTGGATAAGTAATGTTACTCCTTTCTAGAGAATTATGCTGTACAATTTGAGAATACAAGAAAGCCTAATTCCAACCCATGCTGAGGAGGTGCATTTTCTCTGTTGTGTCTAGCTTTCAAATTTGCTTTCATAGATGTTGGATTACATGGTTACTGATGATGAATCATAGGGAAAATGAACAGCTAAACAGCCTAATGCACCTTTTTATAAAAGTGAAAGGAAATTAGGTTCCACTTCTGATTGTCATTTTTATTTATGTTAACTTTCTCCCTTTCAAAGGCTTGTATTCACACAGGATTATTGAGAGCTAAGATGTGCATGAAAGAATGATCAAATACAACAGAAGTGAGTGCTGAATTTTATGGTAAGAATAAGGCAGTTTTTTAATATATTAAAATAGTGTTACTGCATATAATCAGCAATTCTATTTGTGGTGCTCGACATTCAGTGTTAATCCACCAACCCTAAAGCTTATTAAAAATGGCAGGAGACACATTGGCAGCATAGAAGCAGGTCAGAAACTGTCTAAAACAATGAGAGTTTTATGATCAACCATAAAATTGTGCTTATTTTAGAAATCTGACTTTTGCATGGAATCCACAGGTATAGAATCAATAGCCCACAAATAATGCAGACAATCCCAGCAGTACATTTCAAAGATCTCAAGTTGGGGGAGGGGGAAAAGAGCCTTCATTTGTTGTTTTTCCCTTTGTTCTCTTTTTATCTTGATGTGTGACACTCGCTCCTCAACCCTACCTCTTGGAATTAGCAATAGAATTAACAATAAAAAATAAATGTCAGTCTTTCTTCCTAAAAGAAGGAAACACATCAAAGAGACTGTAGGAGACCTGCAGTCGCTTTGTCATGTCTGAAGATGTTTGCTGCAAATTCCCTTAAGCAGATGTAAAGGCTATGGGAGCTATTTCTATTGTAGCTTCTATATCAAATTCATCTAGGAGCCACTCCTAAACTCGAATTCCTTAGTTACCCGGGTGCCATGGGAAAATGAAAACTACTCAGTGCTGTAGAAGTGGCTGAACGTATAGAAGGATCATCTAATTCAGCATGGCATTTTTTTCCTGCTACTTGCTAAATGAGTAAGATCTGAGGCCCTCTTTCGTATTTCTCAGTAACAACTCTATGCTTTGTAGCATGTCTGACAGACAAGTCATTTCACTCCTGCCACCAGTGATGAGCTATCCTAGTAATGCCTAAACCTTCTGCTGAAGAAATAGGAACCACGCAAGGAAAAATTCGTAAACTGAAGCTGACAGGATCTTATAGAGAGTACCCATTAATGAACACCGTGGAGGATTGCATGCTTCCCATTCATTATCTTTCTGTAATTTATATCTGATTTTCTACAGATAATGCAGAGCATTGTATGAATATTTGTTATAGCTACACATTTAGAGAAGCAAAGAGGATTGTTTAATAAATGGGTGAAAGTAAGAAAAGAGAAATGAATTGCAAAGTCACTTCCTTAGGGTGTATATTTCAACAAAGTTAAGTGCCTTTTATGCTATTTGTCTGCTGGTAGTAAGTTTATTTACATAAAAAGGGCTTACAAATAAATATTAATTCCTGGTTGTTGATGTGATTTATTGTAATGCCCAGAATTTCCTTTATTCCGATTCTAAAGATTTTGCCAAGAAAAGTATAAATCTCATCATCCAAATTTCAAAAGGATTAATACATTTTTAGGCCAACAAAGATTCAGCATATTCAAATAATAATACTAAGCACTGTATCCTTCACACATCTGTACAAGGTGCTCATAAGTTTATAAAAACTTTGTAAATCATGTGCAAAACTGTATAACCATTTATAGCTGCATTTGGTTTTCTGAGGCATTTTGAAGTCTCATTTTCTTTCACATGTAGAATACCTAGAATACCTATATAAAGGAATAATAGATGTACTTACTTATAAGAAGAAGAATAGGGTGTTCTAGCTATGGATGCTATAGACCAAAAAATTGTACATAGTGTATATGTGGCTTTATATAAAGTATTATAATAAATTACTTACTGTGTTTTAAAATATCTCTTCCCTCCCAACCAATAAAAAAAGGCAATAATAAAACACTATATAAATTATTGGCATAAAGTGTAGCCAGTTCATCACCACTTTGTTGATTATGTGAAACGCAGAATACCAGTTACATGGCCCTTGGTTAACTACTACATATTTTTTGGAGTATTAGCACTTCAAAGACTTTCCACTGCTTGGCATGCATGCCAGAAGTATAGTCAAACTTATTTAAAACACTACCTTATGTCTGTAGTGCCACATATCTGTAGTCCCATCTGCTCAGAAGACTGAGGCGGAAGGATTGCTTGAGCCTAGGAGTTTGAGGCCAGCCTGGGCAATGTAGTGAGACCTGGGTCTAAAAAACAAACAAAACTCTTTTAAATTTAGATGGTTGATGGTAGGGCAAAAGGTTGAAGATGGATATTTGCAATATATTTTGAAGACTTTGAATGTGAAGCTAGGGAGTTTGACCTTTATTCTCTAGGGTGGAAAGTAATGGTTAGGAGCAGAGATTTACAGTTTACTAAATACTTTCTTTGAATTCCAACTTTGCCGTTAGTTGAGCTTTATGACCTGTGGCACTCTCAGTTGTAAAATGGGTACAATACTCCTCTCTCAGATTGGGATGAGGACAAGGAGGATATATAATATAAGGTAATATAAGATAAAGATTGCATATTGTCTGGCACTTATGAGAGCTTAACAGATGACAGCTATCACTATTGGAATGACATGGGAGAAATTTGAGCATGGGAATACATAATCATACCTCATTTAGGAAGATTACTCTAACCATAGCATGAGAGACAGACTGGGTGAAGCCTAAAGGAAGGGAGAATAGAATTATAAAGATTATTACAATTATTCAAGCAAATGTTATTTAAAAGCCTGAAGTAGGGCACAGAAGGATAAATAAATGGCATCATAAAAAATAGGATCAAGGGGGTGGGATGACTGATATGCACAGGAGATAAAAGGAAGAGAAAAAATGATTTAAAAAATTTGAACATAAGGGTCTAGGAGGATGTTAACTCAACCCAGGAAACGCAGTGAAATGATAAAGCAGCGTTTGGAGTTTCCAAGGGACATTCAGACTGGAATGTCTGGCTGGACCATTGAAAATGAGGACCTTTAGTACAGTGAAAAGGTTAGCTTTGGAGCCTGTATATTTGAGAGGTATTTGCATTGAAGTACAAATGGAAGCCAAGAAATATATAACATGAATATTGTGAAATCATAGAGGGGGGAGAGAAAACGTCTAAAATCACACCACTAAGAAATAGCTACATTTATGATGGAGCAGGAAGATAATCAGATAGAGGTGCTAATTGTGTCCTAAGAGTCACTGAAAACATTTCAAAATGGCAGCAGGAAAGAGAGTAAGGAAAGGTAGTATCTAATGAAGCCAAATAATTTGCAATTAAATGATCTATATCCTTGGAAACTTCAATTTTCATTGCAAGGGACTGACATATGAGTGGGAGTTGATTAAGAGGAAACAAGTATATAATACTTCTCTGAGAAATCCGTAGTGAATGGAAGTCAAGAAATGTTTAAATTTTGAGAAGGTTTAATCTATGTATTTTATTCGAAGGTGATATATTCAGTTTCATTGGATGAATGTTGAAGTCTTTTCTGAATCAAGTTTCAATGATTGCCTTAGTTTCCCTTCTTTCTAGTTTCTCAGTTTCATAGATAAAGGTCAAGATAAGGTTTTCATAATACAAGTATACACACAAGAAACCTCGCTGTAATAAACTATGACTTTCTCCAGTCAGGTGTCCTTTCCACTGACCTCATGATTATTTCAGAATCTACACATTGCTTCTAACTCCTCTTCCTTCTCTTCATCTCTTCAGTCTACTAAAGTGAGAAATACAAACCATCAGAAGTGCCGATTCTTTCAGCTTTCCACCATCAAATCTAAAATTCATATGTGCTACGAATATCCTGGTTTTTCCTTCTCTCTTTTTACAATGGTGGGAGTTGATCCACTCACCTACTACGCTGGATTTCTCTCCTGTCTTTTGATCAGGAACCTGATGCTATTAGTCATCACCTCATCCCCATGTATATGCAGCTTCACTGTGATATCTTCCTGTCAGTCATCAAACAAGCTCAAATCTCAACCAAATATTTATAAAGTCCTCCCTTTACTACCTGTCTCCCTCCAGCTTCTTTTATAAAGAGGTTGATGTTAATTTCAAAGCTTCGTAAAGTTTGACCAATCTTTAACAGACAGAGCCTCTCCTTGCCTCCTGGATTTGCAAGTTTCTCTGCTTGGAATGTCATTCCTACCTCTCGACTGTCCTCCTCACCCCAAGGTTTTTTTATACTCATGTTGTTGTTCTCATCTTAAATATCGCTTCATTATAACAGTCTTTCTTCAACCCTAGCCCAGGCACTCTTCCTTATTCTAGCCCTTCTAGTCACCTCCTTCCTAAGAGACTGTAAATTCCACAAAGAAGAGGTAACATGTCTTGTTCATTCTTATGTGATGTATACTGCCTACAGCCTGGCATAGAGTAAGCCCTCATTAAATTTTTATTGCATGCTCCCTGCAGTTTCTTATTAATACGTTCCCTAGCACAATTGTTATAATGTAATTCACCTAAATAATAGATTTGCATTCAGTTGATTTTTATATTAATAATTGATTTTTATACATTGATGTTTGCAGTAAAGCAAGGGATATTTTCCTATGAAATCGTATTTTCCCACTAAGAACAATTATATTTTCAAATATGTTTCTGCTGAAAGAGTGTTGACCTCAACATGTGATAAAACCATCCTTGACATTTCTGTATTTATTTCAACAAGCATTAGCTCTCTGTCACATGTATTTAATTTTGTAGTTTGTGCATGTAGTTCTCCTATACCAGTAATAACTTAGACACATAATGTATACGTATGGATAATGCATACCTATTCTGTGTCTGGTTGACTAAGTTATTAGTGGTATAGGAGATACCTATACCACTTAAGTGTACACATATTGAAATACAGAACAGAATTATTTCACCATTCAATTGAGTGTTTTAACTTACTCATGGCTTGAGAGCCTCAACAACCCTGCCTTCAAGCCAAGTTTATTTTAGCAGAACAATACATCTAGAAGAGTCAAACCAAATATGAGGGAAAAAAGGGTGTGGTGATAGAAAGGATCATGAAATGACAGCTGAAAGACCTGCATCCTAACACAGTCACAGAGTGTGACCTTGAATAAGTCATTTATTTTGCCTGAATCTGCTTCATTTGCAAAATTAGTGTGAATAATTTACACCTAATTTTTAAGAGGCTAAACTTGCCTTAAAGGTGCATTATATGTGTAAATATACATTTGTTAAGCATTGTGAAGGGTAGTAGAATTCAATCCTTACACACAAATATGTTATCTTCATATGGATACAAATCAGGAAGGTCTAAAATTAAATGAAAATATACTATTGCATTTGAGGTGATTAAGTATGTAATAAACAGAAGAGACCATTGTGCTATAACGTATAAAGCAAGTAGAATTTCTCATTAGATGGTAGGACCTCTTTCTTGCCAATACAATAATAATAAGATTGAGGGGGAAAAGCAAATAATTACATGCTTGCATGTAAAACCCACTGATGTATATGCATTGAATAAAAGAAGGAAAGACCAGATGGGTTACTCAATGAATTAGATTGTTTAAATATTGGTTACACATGTGGAGATATTTAAAGTGTTTTTTTATATATAGGTATATACATACACATATATATGCATAGATATACACAGTTACCTCTTGAACAACACACATTTGAACTGTGTGGGTCCACTTATACACAGATGTTTTTTCTACCACCCCTGAGACAGCAAGACCAACCCATCCTTTTCCTCCTCCTCCTCCTCGGCCTACTCAGTGTGAAGACAAGGATAAAGACCTTTATGATGATCCACGTCTACTTAATGAATAGTAAATATGTGATATGATTTTCTTAACATTTTCTTTCCTGTAGCTTACTTTATTGTAAGAATATATTGCGTAATACATATAACATAGAAAATATGTATAACTGTTTATTTTATCAATAAGGCTTTTGGTCAACAATAGGCTATAAATAGTTAAGTTTTAAGGAAGTCAACAGTTATATGTGGGGTTCTGACTGTGCCAGGGGCTAGCACCCCTAACTCATGTGTTGTTCAAGTATCAACTGTACATGTGCATATGTATATATACATATATACCTGGACAAATATGTATGTGTGTACATGTGTGTGTGTGTGTGTGTGTTTTATAAATGTATAAGGTTAGCATTTCACATAAAAGGAAAAATAAATAATTCAAGAAATACTGCTGATTTATCAACTGCTTGAAATGTAGTAGAAATGTAGAACTTTTCTATTATACCCTACCCCAAAATATGTTCCAAATGAATTAAAAAGTAAATGATTCATTATATGAACTTGAAAGAAAATACATGTGAATATTTATAATTTAGTTGGATGCGAATACATTTTCTAAACTCTGTCTAAACCAAAGGTAGAAGCTAGAAAGGAAAACAGTTTTTAGACATGACCTTATTAAAATTTAAACTCTGTTACATCAAAAACATTCATAAGAAATATTCAAATGACAAACTGAGACATCTTGCAATGTATGACAGAATTAATAACCTTAATAAAGAACTCTTTCCAATTAACAGTTAATAAGAGAGAGACTTGCAACCAGAAGGTATTTTTGAAATAAAGGCAAATGACTTAAAAAAGAAATTTACAAAAAGAAAGAGCACAAAGGATGCTTCTGCACATCCCATATAACAGAAGAGAGGAATGCAATGGGTCGATAAACATAAAAAACTGTTCTACTACATTAGTTTTTAAAATGCAGATAAAAACAAGATGCTTCCTATAGATAAGGGTATGAAGAACTGGTCACTCACATTTCCTGCTAGTGGGAGTATAAGTGTGACCTTTCTAGCAGACAGTTTAGAAATACCAGTGTTACCAGTGGCAAATCCGTATGGGTCTGCAGCAACCTCAATTCTTGCCTCCTCAGATGAAAATTTGACTGAGGGGCATAAGGCAGGAAGTAATAGAGATGGAAGCAAGTTTTAGAGCAGGAGTGAACGTTTATTAAAAAGCTTTAGAGCAGGAAATGTTACAGTAGGTAGCTTGTCAGACATGAGCAGAGCAGAAGAGGGTTCCCTCAACCCCACCCCACACACCAGGAATGTTAGGCGACCCTCAGGGGATGGTCAGGCAGTTGTTAAGCCATCTCTCTAAAATACTTGGTCACAGCCAGCACCAGGGAAGGGCAGTCGGGCAGATGGGCTCACACATGCTCACTAAGAGGCAAAATGGCAGAGTTTAAATGGTATATGACCTCCTAGTCATTGAGTTGGTAAGGGAAGAATGCCTCAGTAAACACACTGCACATCCTCACCTCCCAAGGGCTAGCAGGCTACTGCACATGCAGATAGCCGACCCCCAGGGAGGAATCTAGGGAAATGGGATACAAGACCCTGAAAAAGGTCACACCGGGCACTTATCTTCCTGTCTTTCAAGTTACCTTCACAGCCCTTTCCAAGTGTACTTTCCTTCCTTTCATTCCTGCTCTAAAACTTTTTAATAAACTTCTACTCCTGCTCTAAAACTTGCCTCAGTCTCTCTTTTTGCCTTATGCTACTCAAATTCTGGCTTAGAAAGAGACAGGCAAGAATTGAAGTTTCTGCAAACTCATATGGATTCGCCGCCAATAACATTATAAGTATTAAAAGCTTTTAAGATGTGCGTACCCATTGATCCAATAATTTTATATTTAGGAATTTAAGAAGTGATCAGAAATGTAACCAAAAATAAATGTACAAATATGATCACTTAGGGTTGTATATAATAAGGAAAAATGAGAAATGGCTACCTAAGCATTTTGGTCAAGGTAGATTGAAAAAGTATGAAGAAATTTTTATAATCTTTTATTAAAAGCAACTCTAACATTTATCAAGAATGATATTTCTTAAATATATATACTTTTTGACATACCGATTCATATTCTAGGAATTTTTCCTAAGGAAACAATTGGAAAAACAGATAAGCTAAATTAATGAAGGTACTCATTGCAATATTATAGCAATCTGTAATCCATTGGATTAGGAGCATTGGGTAAACCAATAGTAAAGTCTTAAAATGGGAAAGTATATGCCTATTAAAAATGTTATTTATAAAATGTTCCCAATATCTTAGAAACATACATATGTGGGACATTAGAGTGAGAAAAGAGACTGTTCCTGAGTCCAAAACCAGCACTCTGTTACCATCTATTCTGACTTCTCTAAGCTCTAATTTTTTAATCATACAATTATTCGATGCTTATATGGATTTTGTGATGTGAAGATTAAATAAGATAATGAATATAAAGTACTTATCAGAGTCACAAAGCACTCAATAAAAATTAACTCTTTTTTAATGGCATATGAGATTCTATAAAAGGATGGCTAAAACTGTTTGAATATAGAGTGAAATAATTTACTGCAGCATTAAAAGTGGTTATGTTGGAATGGTGCAGTTATAAGTGATTTTTTTCCTTGTGTGTATTTTCTAGATTACTTCCATGATTTTTTTTAAGTATATCGGTTTTGTTTTTTGTTTTATTTCTGAGTGGAAGATAGATAAAGGATTCTGAAAAGAAAGAGTCAATCAGACAGGCAGCAGCAGTAGCCAGGACCTGGACAACCAGGGCAGAGCCTCTGTCAGCCAGCACCATCTGCCACATAGCAAGTCGGCAGCATCCTGGATGAGGAGGTGTCTCCTAATTGGCAGAGCAGTGGTTCTTCAGTCGTGGTGTGTATCCAACCAACAGTGGATCCTGAGAACAACAGGGATGCCAGAGGCCCAAGTCCAGAACTTTTAATTTGATAAGACTGAGGTGAGATATAAGCGCTTGAATTTTTAATAAAGACTCCACCTGTGATTCTAACTCACACCCAAATTTGATCATCCCTAGGTTAGAGCATGGTATGAATAAGGCCAAGGTTCCATGTTGCACCCCCAAGGGAGTCCCATAGTTAGCCGTTTTGTGTGCCTGCAGGCTGCATGCCTATTCATTGCCATATGTCTAACCAAGCCTGGGCCAGTTCAGAGCATGAATAGAAGGAAGCAAATTACCTCCTTTTTTTTTCCTCTCCACCTCCCTACTCCTGCCACTACTAAACCTATAATCCAAAACGTATGTTCTGTTATTAGTGAATTTGTTAATAGCATCTTCACTGGACAGTAAGGGGGCATATTTTTTTTAAAGAAATGAGGCCCAGACAGCTAAATATGGTGGTTGATGAAGATCAGAGGAAGCAGGCAATCTAAAAAACTGGTCAGTTTGGTGAGATTCATGTTTAAGAGGACAGGGTAGCTTTGCTTTTCCAGTAGACACTTATAGAGATTAGTGAGAGTTTATAGTGCTTTAGTGTTCATCTGGAATTCCCCAGCATTTTCCTCAGACTTTTGCTGGTGTCATTTATCTGCCATTTTGTGACATTACATTAAAATATAATGAGTTCCAGGCCTGAGTTCATCTGAAGTTCAGGGTGTTGCAACATATAAAATGAGCTGACCCCATGGGAGTCAAAAGTGTTTTCATCCAATACAATATCAACCTAAGTGCACCCAGTAAGTGAAATCTTTGCAACTCAGACATCTGATTTTTACTTGCCCTTTTACAAATTCCATTTATGTTTGCTTTTGAAAATAACTTTTAATTAAAATCATCCCATGGATTTTACACTGTGTTCAGTTTCTGACATCAGAAGGTGGTTGTGTAATTACATTAGGGTTGGTTGGGATGTGCAGAAGAATCATTTGTGCTCTTGCCTTTTTAAAGTGGAGCCAAGTAGAGCAAATTACATCACTTGACTATTCCTATAAGTCTCACCTAACTTTGCTTCTTTTCTTGTGGTTCCCTTTAGATGTGATTGTTTTAAGCTTCATTACCTATACCTTTTTGCTCATTCATTGTGGATATATATATATATTCTTTTTTGCTTTGCTTCATATTAACAAATCTTCTTGCCTCTATGGTGGATTAAATAAGCCAGCTTCTTTCAAAGGTTGGAAACGTCAAATAACCTTACTGTTTGTCACTAGTTTCCCTGTGCCATAATGAAGCTGCATTTCATGGCCTTTGGCTTATGCAATTAAAACCAGAAGGAAGCAATGGCTTTGTAGTGTAAGCATGAAGAGAACAGGTCCTAACAATCTGCCAGACTTAGCTCCAGTCCCCTCCTCTTTGAATCAGAGTTATGGCAACACTCTGTTTTTTCATTTTTAAAATGAAGATGATAGTATGAATTTTTCAGGATTATTTATAAATTAATAACAATGTACATAAAGAACCAGGGGTATAGTAGGCATTTAATAAACTGTAGCTATTGTTATAAATGCATAGAAGGTATAGATATATGTATGCATATATAAATTATATAAATGATACAAAGCAGAAAAAAACTAGCTAAAGTAAATGATGACAGAATCAAGAATCAAAATTGTGTTTCAAGTAGTATTACACTTAACAAAAGCAGGCCGCTAACTGCCTAATTCAGTGGGTATTTTAATATCTTTGTTTCACCAGAGTTTACTGCCATGTTTGTCCCTGTTGACCACTTTCAGTCTCTTGTAGCTTCCTATTATCTTGATCTGTTCTCTCCTCATTTACTTCCAACCTCTTTGACTCATCTGTCTTTGTCTCTTTTAAATAAGTGATGTATCCCCTCAGTTCATCCTCGTAATGGTGGTATTACTCAGGTTTCATCCTCAACCTTCTGATCTTTCCATTTCATGTGGTCTTTCATGGATTTGACTAATGTTTCACTGGTAAACATCAGATTCACATTTGCTCACTGTTACCTACCAACCCTGTACCAATATTCTAAAATGAAACTTACTGAGTTTTCATACACCTTCAATTCATTCTCCACCTGGATGAATGATATCAGCATTTACTCAGATACACAAACCAGAAATCTAGACTTTTCAGTAGAAGGAATCATAGGCCAACATCTTACTCAGGACCTAGAGAACAGGTTTTAAGAATAACTGCTTCAACATATGGAATGTAACAACCAAGGTCAATGTATGCACACTGCATGGAACCTGATTCAACAATCTGACTGGAAAAAGACAGTTTTAAATCACTAACAGAAATTTAAATAGGATTATGCATTGTGGAATATTAGGGATTTTTTTATTAGATGTGATAATATTCCAGTTATATATATGTATATATGATACATACATATAATATATAAATATAGGATATATATTATTTATATGAATATATGACATTATATTTATATATAACATATTTATATGTTATATGTACTAATCTATAAGATATATTAATATCATTCCAGTTATATATATCATTCCAGTTATAAATGTATAATATTCCACAATGCATAAATGTGGGATTATTAATATTCCACAATGCATAAATGTTGGATTATTATTTTTATTAGATGTGGTAATATTCCAGTTAAAAATATAAAATGTATACTATACACATATATATAAGACTGAAAGATAATAACTAAAGATGATTATATAACTAAAGATAATCAGAGTACTTACCCTACAGGTTTCTTTTAAGAATTTACATGTCTTATTTCAGTTCATTTCAGTACTTACACTATGTTCAGTTTTTGATATGGGGAGGTGGTTGTGTAATTACATTAAAGTTCATTGGGATGCTCAGAAGAATCATTTGTGCTCTTGCCTTTTTAAAGTGGAGCCCAGTGGAGCTAGTACTATCTGGTAAGTACTCTGGTTATCTTTACAGATGAGGACACACACACACATACATATGTGTTTGACAGGTGGCAGTTGTGACATAGTTGTCACTGCCTGCACATGCACACATCTGGCTGCAGGTCCTGTTGACTACTAGCATCCTCTAGGAAGCTCAAGAAACTATAAGCATCAAAACTTAACGAAATGATTGTGTGTGTGTGTGTGTGTGTGTGTGTGTGTGTGTGTGTGTGTGTTTTCATATATATAAGTTCTCATCAGTTAAGGATGCATGACGTAAATTTAAGAGTAAAGGACCTGACATATTCTAGCAACAAATAAATTGAAAAGATAAAGAAAAAACAGGGGCAGTGGTCATAGAAGAAACAAGATGAGCAAAATAGTGATGATTGTGAAAGTTGGGTGATAGGTGCATAGTGATTTACTATATGAGTCTACTTTTATGTATGTTGAAAATTTTATATTAAACATCTAACAAATGATATTTCTGGGCACCCCACTTCAGTATACTGAATCAAGATCACCAGGTTGGATCCCCAGAATCTGCATTCTTAAGCAGTTTCCCAGGTGATTCTTATGTTCTCTATAGTTTGAGAACCACTGTTGAGATTTAAGATGTCAGGATCATTTCTGTAATAAATCTGTCTCTCCCCCAAACAACAATTGCTACTGTTGGAGACGTCCAGGAAAAATCTTAACTTCAGGGATGAAAATATCAACACATCAGTCTCAAAGATGAAAAACACTAGCGGTACTTCTGCCACACAGCAGAGCCTAGTTACAAGTGTGGGGAAATATATCTGATCTATTTCATGAAATAGAAGTCACATTTTTAGAAATTACCTACTTTTTATTCCTAATGCAATAAAAGATGACATTGTCTCTATTGAGCAAAAGCAGACCTGGATAAGAAGAGCATGCTACATAATGAAAATGACAATAACTGAAATAAAAGTCTTATTTGAAGGTAGTAAAAAGCAGACCTGACATGGCAGATAATCGAATCAGCCATACCCAGAATACTGAGAAAATGAAATCATGGATTTTAAAAATGATTCAAAATATAATGGGCATAGAGGTCAGTCATGAAGATTAAACATACAGACTCAACAAATAGATCAAAATTAATCATTAAAGTTATAACAAAATATATTTTAGAATTCTGGGGATAAAAGACCCCAAATAGCAGTTGAGTTCATTATGTCTCGGGAAATGTTAGTAATCAAGGTAATGACACAAACTGTATCTTGTTATAATTTTTAAATTATTGGAGATAGTGATGATGAATTCCATGTCTCAGAGCAGAAAAGTCACTTGACTTCATCTGGAGTAAAAGCTATCTTTTTTCAAAATTCTCATCTGTACTATCATAGACCTTAAGACAATAAAACAACTCTAGTATTTCTGGGGTGAGGATAGGGAGATTCTGAGTTGTTACTCATATAAAAAGACATCATATGATAGGTAACATAGCAGAGAATATGCCATTCAGCAAGCTGTTTTGCCAATGTTACTCACACATATAGTTAAAGTCACTGAAGGAGAAATCAAGAAAAGGGTCACATCTTTTGAGTTTTATTATATGATAATATTCGACCCCATGAACCCTAAATTTAACTTTTCCTCCCACTTATTTTATCGTCACTGAAGTCAGGATGCAGTCAACAGTGTCCTACAATTGTACTTTGACAGGTGGCAGTTGTGACATAGTTGTCATTGCCTGCACATGCACACATCTGGCTGCAGCTCCTGTTGACATGACTGAACAAGGGCAACCCCTTAATACCTCAAATGAACCATTTCAGTATGATTGGAGAAAGGAATATAAGTCCTGATTCTTTCCTGAAAACCTTCTACCGGCATCCTTTAAAAAGATCAGGAAAATATAAGCATCAAAACTTAACAAAATGATGTTAGCAGCTTGGGAGAAAAACCGTGCAGATGATAAAAAGCACTTTTGTGAAGAGGATTGCTTTGGATTATGGGTATCTATGGGTAGTGTTGCCTTGGGTTATGGGTACATTATACTCTTCTCTCTATTACTCTTGGAAAGTTTCTGAAATTAAAAGTCTTTTTAAAAATCAGAAGAAGTGGAAAGCAGGGAGAGGGCAAAAGGAGATAATGCATTCTTAATGCTCCTGACTGTCCAGATGATACTGAGCAGAAAAGTGTTGAGAGGGACATGTGGACAACTCAAAGTTGCAAAATGATTCAGGAAAGTCAATCAAACCAACTAAATGTATATGTTTCTTTTAATATATGAACAAGAGTGGTGTCTGATGCAAATCTGTACTTAGGTGAAGTACTTAGGTCTGTACTTAAAAATCAAGTATCAAATGAAAATCATAATAACAAAGCATTATGTCACAGTTTAATTTGAAGCATTTTCTTGTTCCTTTGGAGCACATACAGTGGTACTTCTCAAAATCAGTGGTGTAGTGGATTCTATGGACTATAGAGATAACCATTATTTATTAGGCACTTGCTATGTTCTGGTCACAGCTTTCAGGACTTTACGTGTCTTATTTATTTCTTAAATGGACCCCGTAGGGTAAGTACTCTGATCATCTTTGCAGATGAGGAGACTGAAACGTGAGAAACTTAAGTAATGTGTCCAGTATCTTACAGCTAGTCAGCAGCAGAGCCAAGACTCAAATCTGGACAGTCTGACACCTGTATCCGAGGCTGTAACCACTGCATCAGTGCCTCGGAATGACTCTAGGTGAGCGGCGTCATTGTGCTCACTTTATGAATGAACAAATAAGCAACTAAGGTCCAGAGAAGTTAAGCAGCCTGACAAGAAGTGTGCAATGAGCTAGTGGATAGACTGTAACCTGATCTTGTTCTATGTACTCCAAACACACACACACACACACACACACACACACACACACACACACACACATACACACACACTTCCCATTATTGCTGACAGCAAAACTGAAGAAAACAGATGCAGTACATTTTAAAGGAGAGATCGTTGGCTGTTGGTTTATGTCATTTAATCATAATAGTGCTTCATGGCCATTGCCATTTTCCTTTGTGTTAACTGCTGTAGAAATGAATTCTATAGAGCACGAGGAACTTGTGGCCAGTTCCAGAACTCTTCTGTAGCAAAACAAGAATGCAGACCGAGGCATGTTTGCCCCCAAAGCCCCGTGGTCTTTGATTTTTCAAAAATAAACACAATTACTGATGCTGAAAGGAAGAGTGTTGCTAAGCAGAGGATGCACACTGGCAGCTTGCAGTTTGAATTTTGCCTATAGATGCGGTTGGCTCGTCACATGCCACGTTTTCTTTAAGAATCGTGTCAATTTTTAAATACTGAGAGGTCACCTAAAATCTGGATTTTTGCAGCTTCTCTTGAAAAATGAGAGAATTTGGCAGTACTAGATCTGAATCCCTACATGACAAAAACAGCTGAAGCCGAGTGGCCATTGCTGCCTTAATCCAGTTCCCCAGTTCACCCCTGCCTCAACACTCAGTTATTCTTATACATAGGTTGACTCTGCCTGCCTGGTTTTTAGTTGGCGACCTCACATCTAAATGGTTGTTATAATTAAGACAGCTATTTACTTCAAAACAATAAATGTTGACAGTTTCAAGCAAGTATAAAAATTTTTAAGTTAGAAGGAGCAGTGAGATCTGTTTTGTGATATACAGAATTATATGTAGTAGTCCTTTCTCAGGGGATTCAGATCAAGCATGTGACTCATCTCTTCTTTTTTGAAGTTGAGTGTAATATTTATATCTCCAGAATTTTTAAAAATTTACATCTTTCACATTTTAAGATTCTGAAGACAGAGTTAATGTGAACACTTTAAGACTTAGTAACTAATTACAATTGGATACTTAAAGGTTAATAATATTGATGAGAATCCAGATTATATTTTTTAAATGTATGTCAGCAAACTTATTTAAAGATAATTTTAAGGGCTTTGGAGGAAAGAGATTTATAAATTCAAATAATTGCAGTATCTCAATAGATTTCTTTTTCTACAAAAGCTTATGGCTTTTTGACATCAGTACTTTATTTTACTTTAAAAAATCCTATATTTGGCCCTAAGTAGATATCAATATTTTGTTGATTTGTATACAGAAGACTTATCTATGAACAAATTATTGGTGTGTTTCTTTTAAAAATTTAATAAGAGTAAAAATTCTGTGTCATGTTTAGATTTATTTTGATTTTTAATCTGAAGGGGCATACATTTGCATTATCTTTAAAAAACGATATCGTTCAAGCTGATACTGGTGCTTACCATTAACAGTTCACAGTGGCTAAGAGTGATCCTATAAGAGGCTAAAATTAATCCTGGTCAAACACTGAAAGAAACAAAAACAGGAGGAATGAGGAACAGCCTGCAAGATAGACTAAAGTTACCCTGTGATAGGGAATATCCACCTAAAACATGATCTCCTTCTTCTCCTGATTGTCTTCAAACCCATCTGATGTGCACTTCATCAGTAAAAAGTAGGGAACATGCACCCTCAATAGGTGTACGTTTATTTATATAAAAATTGAATAAATTTTCCACTGCCATAATGTATGGCATACATTATAAAGCATGTCATAATAAGAAATTTTAAAGGATGAGATAACAAAAGTGGAAACAGATGTTCCAGTATTTTCCTCAACTCCCGTAATGAACTACTTTATGCCTTCTTCTTCATTGTGATTATCCCAGTTCTTTTCCAAATTCTAGTCTATGCGACACGAGTCGATGTCATTTTAATAAGTATTCCATGAGAAAGAGTTTCATTGTCATGTAAATTTGGGAAATACTAGGTTAAAATTAGATAGGTTTTCTTGCTATGTGACTTCTCATGTTTAATACAGAATCCCGTTATGAGTCTTTATGAGGGAGAGCGTCTGTATGGCTAATCTTCCTCCAAAATCTATGGGAAATTCTGCTCTGTTCACATTTTCTGAAGATCATCTTTGCTTGATATTTGCCAGCATTTTCCCTAGGATCTCCACGTATTCCCAGGAAGATCCTGGTAAACATTCCCAACCTCTTTCTATCACAAACCTTTCATCTCACTGAATCTTCCCTTATTTCCTAGGACCGGTGTCCCCCCCTTTGTACTCAGAACCTAAGATCTTTTTGGATAAGCCCTACTCAGGTCTTAGCCCTTGCCTCCCTCTTGTCCATGTAAGTGAAGTATTGTGGCCTTTCACAAAACTTGCCAGCATAGCTTCGCTACAGTTTCTAAGACGAATCCTGGCTTTGGGTAAAAGGGATTTAAGGTAGATCTACCCCATAATTTGGGACTCATCATAAATTCACTCTTCCTGCCCGGTCTTGATCATGTACAGGAACACTTACTCTGATAACCCTCTAGTTCATAGGAGCCAGTCCCTACTTTGTGCTTCACTGATGATAACTGCTCACCTGCTTGGCACCTGATCAGTTCAAGAAAAATAATATTTATTATTATTATTACTATTGTTGTTTTAGACAAAAGCATTCAGCATTTTTTCTGAAGAAACGTGGGCCTGTTTTATAGTCCAATGAAATCAAACGTGTTTGATTTGAGGGTCACGCATTTTTTTCTGGTTTTAGTATTTTTTTTTTAAGTATTGCTCAATACTGAGTCTTAATATATGTCAAAATAGTCCAGCTGAAAAATAATATTGACCCACTTTGGTCTTATGAGTGTGAATCCTCATAATTATCTTCTTTTGTTTGTGTTTTCTACCTTTTGTATGACATCAACATACCAGAGTGAACAGAGGCAATCTTTCTTGGAGAAATATTTCTGTTGGGACGCAAGGCTCCCAGATGACTTACAGACATGTCCCTTACTTTTCTAGGCTACCTTGGTATTTTGTTTTGTTTTATATTTCTTTTGCTACACTAGTAAAATATGATTTTGCCATCAGATGTTAATAAATTATGGCACTTAAAATGTGGCAACATTTGTTTTAAAGCTTAGGCTATTCGCCACTCAATAAGTAGTATAAACATTTCCCCCTACCTTCCTACCCTGTAGGTTCATGAGCCATCAAATACTGTAGTAAAACAATACTGATCCTGCAGCAAGATAAAAAAGAAGGCTAGCAATAAGGACAATGTGATTTTATACTTTAATATCTAAGATTAGATCCAAAGTCCAATATCAAATAATCTAATATTTAAAATTCAATATCTTTTGAATTCCCAGTTCTGAAATCACTTGAGTAGACCAGTGCAATCCATTCAGGATAAGTAGATTTTTTGCTGATGTGGTCCTGAACTAATACTGAGGAAAATTTTAAATTGCCTAAAATCAATCCTTATATTGGTCTCTGTTAGTGAGAGTTAACCACAGCAGATTAATGGGATTAGAAAGTGAGGAATCAAAGAGAAATTTATCCAATAATCTTAGCCATAGAGCATACTGACTGCTAACTAAAAAGATTTATCCGATAAATAACAGAGTTTTTTTTTGTAATAGGAATACATCCTGTATTTCAAAAATTACAATGCAGATACTAGCAGCTTAGTCCCACACTTAACCCTTGTTTCATGAATAGATTTACCTTTTCCTTTTTCACTACGTTTCTCTGCACTCTGTCGTCAAACATTGATCAGTTTTAAAAGTATATTACCAGATTCTCTTCTCCACTTAAACTACTACACCATTTTCCCTGCCTTCATTTTCAGACTTCTCTAATGAGTGTGGTTTCTTTTTTGGTTTTTTTTTTTTGGTTTCTTTGTTTGTTTTGTTTTGTTTTTGAGACGGAGTCTTGCTCTATCACCAGGCTGGGATGCAGTGGCGTGATCTCGGATCACGGCAACCTCTGCCTCCTGGGTTCAAGAGACTTCCCTGCCTTAGCCTCCTGAGTAGCAGGGACTACAGGTGCGTGCCTCCATGCCCAGGTAATTTTTTGTATTTTAGTAGAGATGGGGTTTCACCATACAGGCCAGAATGGTCTTGATCTCCTGACCTCATGATCCACCCGCCTCGGCCTCCCAAAGTGCTGGGTTTGCAGGCGGGAACCACCATACCTTGCCTCTAATGAGTGTTTTTGAACACCTGCCTCCTTTAAGAAAAAAATAATAATAATTGCACAATTCTCTAGTAAAATGGCTTCTGCCCAAACAGCCTATTATAACAAGTATTTCCAAGGTCACTGACAATCACTTTCAAGACAAATCAAAATATTTTTTTTTTACTCCTTATCTTCTTTTGAGTATCTGAAACTATTGATCACATACTTTTTTTTTCTTTTTCCTTCTGGCATTCTGAAAGAATTTTTTCTTTATTCTCTAGGATATGAATTGCCTTTTCATTTTTTAGAGAGCCGATTAAATTTTTATTTCTCTTCTAGTACACACATTCAACAATCTAGAGTGGACTAAATTATATATAGTAACTCAAATATGGGTTATAAGCTGCCAATAAAATCAGCTGTAACTGAATTTGGTGTTTTCACATTTACGGCCAAATACATGAATTCTTCCTTCCTCTAGAAGAACTGATCAACCTCCTACATGGTATATTCAGGAGAGTTACTTCCAGAAAAAGTAACTCCATTTTCTACCCCTTCTAAATTCTTGAAAAATATATTACTACTGGGATTGAGAAATCTCCAGTTATTTTTTTTTGGACACACATAAATGCATCCTTGTTGCAGTTTGATTCTTGGATATTTTTGTTACAGTTTAATTCTTGGATATCCACATTAATTTTCATATAATTTATGAAGAATTGTTTTGTCCTATGGCTGATCTCTCTCTGTTCTTCCAAACCACGAAAAACACAAGGCTCAGACAATTCTTTTTTTTTTTATTTTCTTTTCTTTTTATTTTGTATTATACTTTAAGTTCTGGGACACATGTGCAGAATGTGCAGGTATGTTACGTAGGTATACACATGCCATGGTGGTTTGCTGCACCCATCAACCTGTCGTCTACATTAGGCATTTCTCCTAATGCTATCCCTCCCCTAGCCGCCCACTCCTTGACAGGTCCCACTGTGTGATGTTCCTTCCCCTCCCTGTGTCAATGTGTTCTCATTGTTCAATTCTCACTTACGAGTGAGAATATGTGGTGTTTGGTTTTCTGTTCCTGTGTTAGTTTGCTGAGAGTGATAGTTTCCAGCTTCATCCATGTCCCTACAAAGGACATGAACTCCTCCTTTTTTGTGGCTGCATAGTATTCCATGGTGTATATGTGCCACATTTGCTTTATCCAGTCTATCATTGATGGACGTGTGGGTTGGTTCCAAGTCTTTGCTACTGTAAACAGTGCCGTAATAAACATACGTGTGTATGTGTCTTTATAATAGAATGAGTTATAATCCTTTGGGTATACACCCAGTAATGGGATTGCTGGGTCAAATGGGATTGCTGGGTCAAATGGTATTTCTGGTTCTTGATCCTTGAGGAATCGCCACACTCTCTTCCACAATGGTGAAACTAATTTACACTCCCACCAACAGTGTAAAAGCATTCCTATTTCTCCACATCCTCTCCAGCATCTGTTGCTTCCTGACTTTTTAATGATCACCATTCTAAATGGTGTGAGATGATATGTCACTGTGGTTTCGATTTGCAGTTCTCTGATGACCAGTGATGATGAGCTTTTTTTCATGTGTGTTGGCCACGTAAATGTCTTCTTTTGAGAGGTGTCTGTTCGTATCCTTTGCCCACTTTTTGATGGGGTTGTTTTTCTCTTGTAAATTTGTTTTAGTTCCTTGTAGATTCTGGATATTAGCCCTTTGTCAGATGAATACATTGAAAAAAATTCTCTCCCATTCTGTAGGTTGCCGATTCACTCTGATGATAGTTTTTTTTTTGCTGTCCAGAAGCTCTTTAGTTTAATTAGATCCCATTAGTCAATTTTGGCTTTTGTTGCCATTGTCTTTGTTGTTTTAGTCATGAAGTCTTGCCCATGCCTATGTCTTGAACATTTTATTGTTCTGCTTTTCATCTTAGGCTTTGTTTTCATCAATTGATTAGGCTGTATTTTTCATGCCTCCTGTACTCATGTTGTTATTCAATATTTTAGTCATTAATTTACTTACCTATATATTTTGTGAGTGAGCTTATCCCCTTTCCTGGACTACTGCTGGAAACAAACATTCAAACACTCATTGGTACTAATGGTAACGCCTCTTCAATCTAGGCTGTGAGAAGTAGCAAATACCACTATGAGCTTTCATTTGCCTAATTATTGTTTCTTTAATCACATCAGATTAATTATTTGAACTAGTACTATCCAATAGAAAGAAACTACCTCTATGTAAGTTATTTTAAATTTAACAAAGGTAAAATGAAACAGGTAAAATAATTTTAATAGTATGTTTTATTTAACCTAATATATTCAAAATATTATCATTTCAACATGCATCAGTATAAAGTTACTAGTGAGGTATTTTTACATTCTTTTCTTTTTGTACTAAGTCTTTAAAATCCAATGTGTAATTTACACTTACATCACATCTCATTTGGACTAGCTACATTTCAAATGTTTAGTAACTACATGTGGCTCATGGCTCCCCTCTAGGAAAACACAGGGCTAAACTGTTAACAGGACAAAAGAGTGGAAGTGGAGAAAAATAAATCTATACTGCCAATTATACTTCAGTTTCTGTAAGTGACCTTTTTTTTTTTCCGAGTTAATTAGCTACTTTAATCTACCTGGGAGTGAGATGTAGTCTTCAACGTATACCTGGCCAACAGGGGCTCCGAAAATTTAGATCATTACTCAAAGATGATTCAGCTCATAAAGTCAAGGGTGTAGATTTAGTCTCGTGTTTGATCTTTTCTCACCTGAGTTTTAATTACTCTGAATTCTGTGTTGGCTGGCAAGGTTGGGAAGATTGTCTTCTTTCTAATTTGGCCATAGCTGCTACAACAGGTTTGATACTAAGAGATAGATATGATAGGTGCAATCAGAGCCATTTGGGGGATATTTTTATTTTGTCCACAAAGAATACCTTGGAACCTTGTACAGTGACACCATAAATAGTTTTTTACATTTAGATATCTTGGAGAATGGCTTATTCTTTGTATTCTATGAAGAGATTAACTTTCATGCCTCCATTTTATTAACCGACTTTGAAGAACTGAGTGCTGACCTATAGGTGACACACTGGACCCTAAAAAGGAGACTTTTATAAGATGAGAAGTAAGGAAGTTCATAGATAAGAGTAGCAATGATGGTGATGATGATCATGTTGATGATGGTAGTAATTTCTGACATTTATTGAGATCTTATTATATTCTAGGCACCATGCCAAGCTTTTTTTTACATTTTAGTTCATTTAGTCCTCACAAAAACACTATGGAATGTGTAAAATTATTATTCATCTTATATAGATGAGAAAACTGAGACGTAAAGAATTCACAGAGGGCTGGGATACAAACTCTGAGAAAAGATTGTGTGCTCTTATTGATTCTAGGAAAGACATATTTCCTGATAGAATAATTATTTGTTCCAGTTTTCCAGGCTTGAAAATAATGACTCCATCTTCGTCCTGTGCTAACTCCCCATTCATCACAAGTTTCCATCTAACAAGACTTATTTTTAACTTATCCATAACTTCCTCCTATTTTTACTGGTTTCTCTCTGTCTTCTAACACAGCCCTGTTCTCACTTCCACTCAAGTTTTTTTCCACTTGGCATCTGTCCTTGGCCTTCTATTCTATAGTAACTACTTTGGGGAGGGTAACTTAATTGTTCTTTCCTTGGGTTGCAATTCCCAGCTTTAGCCTCCTGTCAAAAATTTGGTTGGGCCCACTTAGGTCCTTAAGAATATTCACAGCTCCTATCTTTTGTCCACTTTTTAATGGGGGTGATTTTTTCTTGTAAATTCATTTAAGTTCCTTATAGTTGCTGTATTAAACCTTTGTCAGATGCATAGTTTGCAAATATTCTCTCCCATTCTGTAGATTCTCCATTTACTCTATTGATAGCTTCTTTTGCTGTGCAGGAGCTCTTAAGTTTAATTAGATCCCGTTTGTCAATTTTTGCTTTTGTCGAGATTGCTTTCGGCGTATTTGTCATAAAAACTTTGCCTGTTCCTATGTCTAGAGTGGTACTGCCTAGGTTGCTTCCTGGGTTTTTATACTTTTGGGTTTTACATTTAAGTCTTTAATCCATCTTTGGTTGATATTTGTATATGGTATAAGGAAGGGGTCCAGTTTCAGTCTTCTGCATATGGCTAGCCAGTTAGGCCAGCATCACTTAATCAATAGGGATTCCTTTTCCTATTGCTTGTTTTTGTCAGCTTTGGCAAAAAAATAGATAGTTGTCGGTGTGTGGCCTTGTTTCTGGGCTCTCTATTCTGTTCCACTGGTCTATGTGTCCGTTTCTGTACCAGTGCCATACAGTTTTGATTATTGTAGCCCTGTAGTATAGTGTGAAGTCAAGTAGAGTGATGCCCGCAGATTTTTTCTTTTTGCTTAGGATTGTCTATTCAGGCTGTTCTTTTGCTTCCAAATGAATTTGAGAATGTTTTTTCAAATTCTGTGAAAAAAAAAAATGTCACTGGTAGTTTGATAGAAATAGCATTGCATCTGTAAATGGCCTTGGGCAATATGGCCATTTTAACAATATTGATTCTTCCTATTCATAAGCATGAATGTTTTTCCATTTGTTTTCCGTTTCTTTGCTCAGTGATTTGTAATTCTCGTTGTTGAGATCTTTCACCTCCCTGGTTAGTTGTATTTCTAGGTATTTTATTATTTTCTTTTTGTGGAAATTGTGCATGGGGTTGCATTCTTGATTTGGCTCTTTGCTTAGCTGTTCTTGGCTTATCACCATCATTTTCACTGTCTTCCAGACATTACACCTTGATGTATTATTGGTTCTTTCTTTTCCTTTGTTCTCTACTTCCAGTTAAACTCCTACTGAGTCTTCCATCATCTTGCTCTTCATCAGTCCCTTGTTCTCACAGCTAGATAATTAAAGCTAACTCCTAACTGGATTTCCTACCTCCAATCTATCTTCTTCTCATTTTATACTGCACGGCAGTTATCATGGTATTCCTCTATTTCTTTCTTTTTTTTTTTCTTGAAAGAAAGAAAAAGAGAGGAAAGAAAGTGAGAGTGGAAGAAAGAAAAAAAAGAATGTACGAGAGAGAGAAAGAGGAAGAGAAAGAGGGAGAGAGAACGGGATTCTTGTTCTATTGCCCAGGCTAGAATGCAGTCTAAAAATGGGTATTAAAA
>CAUYLG010026730.1:0-61033 GCA_963573385.1 Cacajao melanocephalus
GTTTTTGTTAAAACAATTATTTTATTATTGTACTTTAGATTCAGGGGTGCATGTGCAGATCACGCAGGATTGTTGCATAGGTACACACATGGCAATGTGGTTTGCTGCCTCCATCCCCCTGTCACCTACATCTGGCATTTCCCCCCCCCCATTATCCCTCCCTGACCTCCCACCACCCCTCGCTGTCCCTCCCTTGGCTCCCCACTGCAGACCCCTTGTGTGATGCTCCCCTTCCTGTGTCCATGTGTTCTCATTGTTCAACACCTGCCTGTGAGTGAGAACATGCAGTGTTTGATTTTCTGTTCTTGTATCAGTTTGCTGAGAATGATGGTTTCCAGATTCATCCATGTCCCTACAAAGGACACAAACTCATCATTTTTTATGGCTGCGTAGTATTCCATGGTGTATATGTGCCACATTTTCCTTGTCCAGTCTATTGTTGATGGGCATTTGGATTGGTTCCAGATCTTTGCTATTGTAAGCAGTGCCTCTATGAACATATGTGTGCATGTGTCTTTATAACAGAATGATTTATAATCCTTTGGGTATATACCCAATAATGGGATTGCTGGGTCAAATGGAATTTCTATTTCTAGGTCCTTGAGGAAGGACCACACTGTCTTCCACAATGGTTGAATTATTTTACACTCCCACCAACAGTGTAAAAGTGTTCCTATTTCTCCACATCCAGACCCTGCTTGCCCGGGGGTTACCCGTGGGGGCTGCAGAACAGTAAGAGTTGCCGTCAGTTTCTTCTGTTATCTTCGTCCCAGAAGGGTACCTATCAGATGTTGGCCTGAGCTCTCCTTTATGAGGTGTCTCTTTGGGTTTACAGGGGTCATCAGGGAGCTGCTTGAGGAGACAGTCTATCCCTTATAGTAGCTCAAGTGCTGAGCTGGGAGCTCCCTTGTTCCGTGCACAGCTGCTGGGCAGGTACTTTTAAGTCTGCTGCAGCAGAACTCATAACCGCCCCTTTTCCCAGGTGCTCTGTCCTAGGAAGGTCGGCTTTATTTATAAGTTCCTGTGGAGTTGCTGCCTTTTGTCATAGATGCCCTGCCCCGCACGGAGTATCTAGTCACAGCCTGCCAGCAGAGGCGTTGCTGAGCTGCCGCAGGCTCTGCCCAGCTGTGTGTGATCTGCCTCGGTAGTGGTGGTCGCCCTTCCCCCCACTGAGATCGACTATCCTGGGTCCAGCTGTGCTTGCTGCGAAACTCTCAGTCCAGAGCGTTTCAGATTGCTTGTTTTGTGGGAGTGGTACCCGTCGAGCCAGCTCCGATCGTCTGGCTCCCCTGTCTCTGCCCTCTCCCTTTCAGTTGAATGGGCGGCTCTGCCTCCCAGGCCTTCCGGACGCCTGGAAACAGCTGCCCAGATTTGTGTGAGTTTCTGTGCGCCTACACAGCACCGGCTGAAACCGCCGTGCTGAAAACTTATGATGCTTTTCAGCCCGGGAATCTCCTCGTCTGTGGGCAGTGAAAATTGGTTTGGAAATGCGGTGGGCACTCACCCTCTGCGTTGTTCTTACTGGGAGCTGCACTCCGGAGCTGTTCCTATTCGGCCATCTTGGATCCTCTCCTGACATTCTTAATTAGATTAATAATCAAAGAAAAAAAAAACACAAGGAAATAAAAACAGAAATGAAAGAGAATACATTACAACAGATGCCTCAAATGTAATAAAGATCAGAAGGGGCTACTGGGAATAACTATATCTCAAACAATTGGACAAGATAGAATGGATGGATAAATTTCTAGAAATGTAAAACATACTAAAACTGAATCAAAAATAAATTGAAAGCCTGAAAAAAGAAATAATAAATAAGCAGATAAAATTATCAATCAAAAATCTCCAAATAAAGAAAACTTCAAGACTCAATGGCTAGATGGGTAAATTCTAACATTCAAAGAATAATTAACACTAATTCTTCCTAAATACCCAAAATAACAGAGGGAACACATTCGACTCACTTTATGAAGTCAATATTACCCATCCCAAAGCCAGAGAAAGACTCCACTAGAAAGGAAAACAGACCATTATGTGTAATGAGCATTGATACAAATATCTCCAACAAAGTGCTAGAACATTCCTTTCAGATGGTGAGAATGTAATTAACGGAGATAGGAAGATATGAAAAGAAAGTAGTATACAGTTGTTTATGTGAGTGGTAAGCCTAAGAGAAAGATAAAAACCATGGAACACAAATTAACCATATTAGACATAAAAATCAGATGAAGAAGTACACAGAAGAGACTTTCAGTCAGACTACATGTACATTAATTGAGAGTACAAATGAAAGAGCCAGAATTGAGTTGGGTAAAAGTAATTGCATGAAGCTGAGGTTTCAGATGTTGAAAGAAATGAAAGTAGAGCTTAGAAGTGTCTTAAGTTTCCCTTACCCAAATATCCCTGCAAAATGTAAAATATCCCTGTAAAAATGACTATAAAGATAACTTATTTTAAATACATTTTTCAAGGAGTTCTTAAAGTTGTTTTGAAAAAATGCCTATATCAGAGACTACATTAGACAAGGGTGAGCATTAAGTAATCCAGAAGCATCACAGTAAGGTTGGATGACATTTCCATTAAATGGCTAGCTAGCCTCAGAAAAATAATCGATATTTTTGAGCCTCAGTTTACACATTTGTAGAATGAAGACTATGGTGTCTAGCTCAGAGAATTTCTGGAAGCAAATGATTTAATACATCTAAAATGCTTAGAACAAGGCTTGACATCTAGAAACCTTCAGATGGTTGAAAATATTAACTTATATTAATTGCATATAATTAGCTTTCATTGTAACTAATATTTAAGGCTAATATTCAAGTAGTACTAAGTGAAATTTTATTAAAGGGAAGAGGAAAGAAAATTCTGCTATTTTTTGTAGGGCTTTTCATTTTAGATCTGTTTTCTTCACAATCTTATAAAAAGGTGACATTTGAACAGAAAGTGTAAGGAATAAGGAGCAAACCTATACATACCTAGAGGAAGAATATTCCAAGCAGAAGAAATAGTAGGTAGAAAAATTTGAGGGCAGCACGCTTTTGGTGAACTTGAGGAACAGAATAAATCAAGCAGATGGTGGTGAAAGGTAAGGTCTGGAAGGTGAGCAAGATCTTGTTCAGTCTTTCAGTTCTGGACAGAAAGGTTCAATTTTGTTCTTATTGTGAAAGGAAGCCATTGGAGGATTGGGGTAAGAACACGATATATTAAAAAAGATACTTTGAACCATTGTGTGGAAGACATAATATGATGGGAAATCATTTTAGTAGGAAGATTTGTTAGGCAGCTATTGATTTGTTAGGCAGCAGAGAAAAATGATGAATTCAAGTGGAACAATAAAAGTAGTGATGAGTGTTTCCTATAGGTAAGATAAAAATTAATCACTGAAAAGAAAATTAACTCATTATTCAGAATCATCATGTTTTAAAATAAGAGAGTTTGGATTATCTTTATATTGCTTGTTCTCCTAAAACATCACAGCTCTCAGAGTGGTTGTGATATTTCATTTGGGGAGGATTCACAGAAGATGAGAACTGCAAATAGCCATCCTATAATTTGAAATTCATTTTACAAAAATATTGAAACCAAACACGTTCGGACAGGGTACCAATGTGGCTTACCTGCTGTGCATAAAATAGTGCCGAGAAGTTGTAAGAGAAAAATTGGCAAAATAAAAAAAAAATCCTTTTGACAAAAGTACCAAGGTAGGCAGAATAATTACCCTCCAAAAATATTTATGTCCTAATCCCTGTAACTTTGTGTAAATATATAAAGTTACCTGGCAAAGGGAATTAAGGTAGCAAATAGAATTCAGATTCACTAATACATTGGCATTAAATTGGTAGATTATCTTGGTTTACCCACTTGGGTCCAAAGTAATTCATTATTCCTCAAATGTGGAAAAACAAGGCAAAATACACTATGTCAGAGTAATTCAATGTGAGAAACTGTTGATGAGATTAATGCAACTAGCCCTTCCTCTCTGTGAAGATGAAAGGGGGCCACAAACCAAGAATGGCAGGTTGTTGTCTATATCCTGGCAAAACAAGAATTTGGTTGTCCCCTAGGGCCTCCAGAAAGGTTAGTAACTCTGCTGATAACTTGACATTGGCCTAGTGAGACTCATTTTGGACATATGAACTATAAGTTAATAAATCTGTGTTGGTATAAGCTATTAAATTTGTGGCAATTTGCTTCCAAAGTAACAGGAAATGAATACAGTTAATAAAATATGTTTATATTAGGGGAAGGTGAGTGAAAGGTATATGAAAATGTTGTAATAGCCTGTGACATTTCTGTGAATCTAACATTATTCCAACAGAAAAGATTTGAAAAAAGAACCCCTCTAAACATTCAAGTAGCATCTTCTAAAATTGACCGTATAATCAGTTCCCTAACCTCTGCTTTCTACATTAACTCTGTCAATTGGTTTTACTCTCATGCACTCAATTAAAGCAAATCTGAAACGTGAATATTATATTGGATGTTTTCACTATCTCCTAAAGATCACATCCTAACAATAATTATTCCACCAAGTAACGTATCAATTATTTTCCCCATTCTTACTCAACTTTGTAACTATTACTAGATACCCCTAAGCCATTTACTTGCTTTAAATATCTCTGCATATCTCTCTGAGTTCTCTTAATTAGTGATAGTGTTGTCCCTTTAATATAAACAACTATTCAGAATATTCCATAACAATCCATAATGATCGACTATCCATAGCAATATGCCCTTTCAGGAGCTCATACTTGCTCTCCATTTCTTTTTCCCTTTCTCTTTTCTATCCATAAGACTCCAGGCACAGGGAACTCCTCTATTCTCTTTGAACATGCTGTACTATTGACACATAATTTTTTTTGTATTTTTACACCTTTCTAACATATTTCACTACCTTTTCATTGTTTCATAAGTCATAATGGTTATAACAATTACAGTGAAAAAGTGAGCTCTCCATGATATTTTATGGATTCCCTTTCTGTGACCTTACACAATAAGATCAATTAGTTGAGTTACTCACAGGTAAGTTGGTGCATAGTTCTATTGCAGCATATGTCACATTGCATTTTGATTGTTGGAAGTGTATACTCTCCATTCATCTCTATATTCTTCAAAGCAGACTCCATGTCTTATTTGTCATTCTCTTTCCAGTAGCTACAAATAAACTCCATTATCAGCTGTGTGTAGGATTAAAAATTGCCTAGGAGACAAATTCAAAAGCTTGTTACAAATGGAGTCTGTTTGTTGACCTACACATATTATAGTTTCATCATTTACATAAACTACTGTTTAGAATATCACTGCTTGATCCACAGTTTACTAAGCTTAGGACACAGCACCTGAAACTTAGAATAAATATATCTTTGTCATATTAATCCTTAATATCCCCCAAGTCTTAGAGATCTTTGAACTAAGGGCAAGAGTTCCAATGATGTGCCCAGCAACTTTCCCCTAGCTTGTATTCAAGACTCAAGTGATATTTACCATCCTTTCAGGACACATCTGAATACATTGAAGCTAATGGGAGGCTCATTCAACTTAACAGGATACACATTTACTTAACAGAATACACATCAACTTAACAGAATACATCTGTAACATATTTGACTTCCATACACCTTTTGATGCCTTACCTTTGTTAATTCTGACTGCAGAGGCTAATGCCCTTGAAGTGGTATAGAACAGTAATGAGTCAAATGAAAGCAATGGGAATTGAAAGGCAGGAACTGATTAAGTTGATGTTGGTAGCATGGTAGAGGGGAAAACTGAATGTGAAAAATGTGAGTAATGAAATTATTTGAGACTCTTAGCTTGAATGGATGGGAGGATATTACGATCATTGCCAAAGAATATTACTCATCAATGCATCACTGTCTTTTGTTGTACACAAATTCTCCTTTGTGCTAATATATTTTTTAAAAACCCTGTGAGATACTAAAAACTAAATAAATACTGTAAGATTTCTAATTTTCTTGTGAATTAGATGAGGTGTAATGAGGCAACAAATATACTGAAAACAACAATGCATGAAAGGAGAGAAAAGTTGGATTTAATTTTGCCTTTCAATTACCATCTGTGTAATCTGGGGAAAGTACCTTTGCTGAGACTTTTTTTTAAGGTATATCTTTAAATACAATAAATTTGTTGTTTTATGTAAGGACTATTGCGTATATAAATATCAAAATTATGTATGTATATATGCAATGTATACTTTATATATTAAACTCTAAGTTCCAACAATCTATATAATATTGGGCATTACTATTATTGAAATTGCTTGAAAATTATTACATATCTTTCTTCTTGCACTTAGAAGATGCTTGAAATTGTTCACATATTGGTTTTCTTTGCCCTTTGACTCAAGCAATTAAGAATTTCAATGCACAAAATATAAAATAGAAACTTTATTCACTGTTAGGCTCACGACTATGCCAATTGTCAGTTTCAGGGTCAGGTTTCCAGCCCCAGCTGAGGTTCGAGGGGAGTGGGTAAATGGGCATATAGCTGAAAGAACACTTGGGGCCATAGGCAGGTGAAATATGGCTTTATTCAGCATTTATCTTGGCTATCTGCTCCGGCTCTGTGGCTCCTCTCAGCAGCTGGCTCTGTGGCTCCTGCCACCCCCATGCTTGCAGTTAGACTCCCTGACCTGCAAGGCCAACTACAGGGTCAGCAGCTTACCCCTTTCCCTCTGAGCACAGGCTGGTTCCTGGCTCCCCACCTGCCCACCTTCAAGGTGACTGGTTCTACAGGGGTCAGCAGTATTACTCTCTCTCTCTGGGCACCACCAAGAGCTGAGCCCATATAGTGTCAGCAGGGAAGTTATACCTTTTCAAACAATAGTGGCTCAGAGCCAAGTATGAGCTTACACAGGTCATATAACAAGTGGAGTATGCACCTGCACCCTCAACTCACTGAGTCATTCTAGCTGGGATGTCCACCTCAACCTATTCCTTGACAAAAGTACAACCATGTACCTTATATTCTACCCCATAGGCTGAGGGAGACACAGGTTCTGGGCACACAGACCCAATACACAGGTTTGGCACATAGGCCCTGGTCCCAAGTCCTCTTACAGCTCTGCTGCTAAAGGACTTGTATTCAGGGTACTCCGCTGCTCTAAGCAGGCACCTTACTTTGCAAAGTGGATGTCTGTTCCTTTCTAGTCTGGGGGTCATTACTCATGAATGTACCCACCCCACTATTGGGCAAGTCGGCCGCAAGATGGCTGTAACTCACCCTGCCACACTCTTGTAAGAATGAAGGCCAGAGCATAGGCAGTGAGCAACTGTTTATTAATAAACACCAGAGCTCAGCCCTCTTTCCTAGTTGGGACTAAAAGCCTACTGGAACTCCCAAGCACTCCATGCACCACTTAGGCCCTAACCAAAACTATGTGGTCACATGCACATCGAGTTTAAATGGGCACCCCTGGTCAACTGCCCACAGGGCTTATGCCTGCTGAATAGCCTGTGTAGCTGCCAGGAAAGGCTGTCTCAGCTTCATCATTTAATCCTAGGCAAAAGGGGGTGTTGCACCATCCCAGTTCCATTGTCAAACTGTCCATCAAGTCTGTGATAGATGGCACAACTGCCAACCCATGTGAAACATCCACCCCGAGAAAGTCTTCAAGTATGGAAGAGACATACACAGCCCATAAACGGAGAGCCAGGTGGCGATGCCAAGATGCAGAGACACAGGTTTCACTCTTACTGACTAGTTTTCATAGCGGTCTATGTAGCCTTGCCTGGAAACTTATCCTGGTGCAGAGAGCAAAGGATTGCCAAGTCTACGTATGGCTCTGGTCATCCAGTGCCCCCTAAGCCGGGAATCTTGGCCAGTCTCTTATCAAACAGAAAAGGCTTTACACTTCCACCTGACTGCAGCAGGAAATCTGTGAACTGGAACGCTCAGGCGGGACCAGGTTGTGCAGCAATGTCCTTCTACCAAATGACTTGCACTAAGTCTGTACATGACTGACGACATTACTTGCTTAACTCCCGCAACAGCGAGGGCGCAGGTACCTTAGGAAATGTGTTCTAGCACTGTGGGTGGGTGGGGATCCCCTGGGGTCACCTTTGGGGCCCAATAGCTGTTCATGCTTTATTTTCTGGCGGATCACACTGGGCAAGCCTCCAACAGAGGTTCTTTCTTCTCCCTGCGCTTCTTCCCGTGGAGACTGGGCATGCACTTCCCACAGCACCATTACAAACGTCCAACTGACTCTGTGAGCAAAGGCATGTTCCTTCTTGATGCTGTGCACTCTCAGCTGCTTCAGCACCTTCTCCACACTTGTAGGAAACCCGTTCCCTGCCTCCCACGTTTCCGCTGGGGCGCAGCATTGCTGCCATGTAGCAGACCCAGGAGCCTTGGGGGCTGAAGACCCACTCACCTCATCCCATTCTCATCGCCAATTGTTAGGTTCATGACTATGCCAAATGTCAGGTTCAGATTCAGGTTTCAGCCCCAGCTGAGGCCCAGGGGGAATGAATGGCTCGGCAGATAGCTTAAAGAACACTGGGGAGCCACAGGCAGGTGAAATATGGCTTTTTCAGCAGCTCTCCCATGAGCAGCTGTCTCACACTCTCCGCCTTTATCTCAGCTGCCTGCTCCAGTTCTGTGGCTCCTCTCAGCAGCCGGCTCTGTGGCTCCTGCCGCCCCCATGCTTGCAGCTGCACTCTCTGGCCTGTAAGGCCAACAACAGGGTTAGCAGCTTAACCTTATCCTCATGGCACAAGCCGGTTCCTGGCTTCCCCTCTGCATCTTCAAGGCTACTGGCTCTTTTACAGGGGTCAGTAGCATTACTCCCTCTTTGGGCACCAGTGCCAGCCAAGCCCGTACAGTGTCAGCAGAGCAGTTATACCTTTTCAAACAATTGTGACTCAGAGCTAACTATGAGCTTACACAAACAGGTCATATAGCAAGTGGAGTATGTGCCTGTGCCCTAAACTTGCTGGGTCATCCTAGCCAGGTTGTCTGCCTTGGCCTATTCCTTGACCAGAGCAAATCCCTGTACGTTACTTTCACCAATAATTATTCACTATATTTATGATACCACATTAGAAATGCTGGCCTCTTTAAATCATATAGAAACTGATGTATATTTAAAAAGCAGAGAACAAATAAATTATGAACTACTTAATAGCATACAAATAAATTCCCTTTTATAACAGATAATCATTAATTGATAAATTCTTAAGTTCACAGAATATCTTAAAATGTTACACATTGGAGACCCTAGTTTATAAACTGAAGAACAAAAATGTATGAATCCTTAGGAAAAATACCAAGTATATCTATTTACTAGTTCTATAAACAACATATAAAACTATTAGCCTCAAATCTTTTTATCTTGAGATTGTGTTCATGACTCAGTCTAAAAAAAAATAATGGAAAGAAAACATAATTCTGGGCATGTGACATTTCATGTTCAAATTATTTTAAACTGGATCCTTTAACAAAACGTGCCTTGAAGGCCAGAGAGGAAACAAAAAGAGGGAAAATAGTTTTTCAACCACAGGAAAAAAAAATTGAGATTAGAAATGGGAATGAAAGAAATATATGAATAGCATATACTGAATACAAGGAGAGTTTTGGTTACATTTGTGCAAGTCAAACTATTGGGTTTTGTTTTACTCACTGTAAAATTGAGACATTTAGATTAGAAGATCATTCAATCACATTTCAATTTTACTGTTCTTGATTCTATGCTCTTATCTTTTTTTTTAACTTTTAAGCTCAGGGGTACATGTGCAGGTTTGTTACATAGGTAAACTTATGTCATGGGGGTTTGTTGTACAGATTATTTCAACACCCAGGTATTAAGCCTAATACCCATTAGTTATTTTTTCTGATCCTCCTCCTCTTCCCAACCTCCACCATCTGATAGGCCCCAATAACTGTGGTTCCTTTCTATGTGTCCATATGTTCCATCATTTACCTCCCACTAATAAATGACAACATATGGTGTTTTGTTTTTTGTTCTTGTGTTAGTTTGCTAAGGATGATGGCCTCCAGCTCCATTCATGTTTCTGCAAAGGACATGATCTTGTTTTTGTTTATGGCTGCATAGTATTCCATGGTGTATATTTACCATGTTTTGTTTATCCAGTCTATCATTGATGGGCATTTAGATTGATTCCATGTCTTTGCTATTGTGACTAGTGTTTCAATGAACATTCATATGCATGTGTCTTTATAATGGAATAGTTTATATTCCTTTCCATATATACCAAATAATGTGATTGCTAGGTCAAATGGTAGTTTTATCTTTAGATCTTTGAGGAATAACCACGCTATCTTCCACAAGAGATGAACTAATTCACACTCCCACCGACAGTGTATAAGTGTTCCTTTTCCGGCCATCTCTACTAACCCTAGCTCTACTAAAAATACAAAAATTGGCCAGGCATGGTGATGGGTGCCTATAATCCCAGCTACTCAGGAGGCTGAGGAAGAATTTTTTGAATCTGGGAGGCAGAGGTTGTAGTGAGCCAAGATCATGCCATTGCACTCCAGTCTGGGCAACAGAGCAAGACTCCATTTTGGGGGGGAGGAAGTACTCCTTTTTCTCCCCCATTTCCCCAGGATCTGTTATTTTTTGACTTTTTAATAATAGCCATTCTGACTTTTCTAGTATCCAGCATCTTTTAGGAACTTACACAAATTTACAAGAAAAATAAACAACCCAATAAAAAGGAGACAAAGACATAAACAGACACCTTTCTAAAGAAGATATGTATATAGCTAAAAATCACATGAAAAAAGCTCAACATCACTGATTGTTAGAGAAATTCAACTCAAAACCACAATGAGATACCATCTCACAACAGTCTGAATGGCTCCTACCTTATTTTTCCTAAATAATATGACTTTGTTATACCTATTCTACCTTTTTTAATGGTATATATGTGAACGTGTGGGGAAGGGGTAGATATAAGGGCTGAATTACACAATTTCCAGATAAAAATAGCACTCATCAACTGCCTATCTTCTCTGTTCAGAGTTTTGTGCAATAAAAGCAGTGGTTATTGCTCAGATTAAGAATTCTATCCTCTGTCTTATAAGTCTGTCTTTAGATTTAACTCTTTAAAGTGAACCTGTGACTGGCTCTTAACTTTTTTATTTCTATTCTTATCTTCACTCTACTTCTAATATAACTGAAAGTGGTGCATAGTTGACCATGTTTGGAAATAAAGGATGTTTCATAGTGGTAAAAACTAACAATATCACTCATCAAGCCAATTGCATTAAAGATATACCCATTTACAGGCATTACCTTATAAGTTTAGATCATTTCACCAGATGTTTTGAGGCAGAGTTCATAAATTTCTTTAAAATAAATTGGTTAAAAATATTTAAAAATAAAGCTAAGAATCTGGACAGTAGCCAATTCTAAAATACTAGATAATTCACTCACTTTTTACAGTCGTATTTGTTTTATTAACTAGTATATAAATAGTTTTAACTTTTTTACGTATATCTTTATCTATCTATCTATCTACATATATATTATTGTATCTATCTATCTATATAGATACAATGTGCATGGTGTGGAGTGTGTGTTTCCTCCCTGAAGCTCTGCAGAGCAGAATGGCACCTCCAAGTGATGCAGCTCCTGGGGCAGCGCAGCCGTTGCTCTTGTCCCCTCGTCAGGGACATCTGGGCTCCTGTGGGCCCCCACAATGGTCCCAAACAGCTGCCTCTGCCACTGACTACAGGAACACAGGCAGCCCAGCTCCTAGGACATGACTTGTAATGAAAGTGTGGGGATATGTGATTGATTGTAAATAAAGGATGATGGCCACAACATGAAAACTCCAAAAAAAAAAAAAGAAAAAGGTATGGCTCTGAAATTCTCCAAGAAGTAGTTCATCAAGATGAAGCTGTGCTTGCTTACCTAGCTTTGCTAAAACAGGAAGGGGGACATGCTGGGACAAGTCCTAACATATGTGACAGATTATGTTGTTTGCTGAGAATGACAGCAAGGAAAACTGAGCCAGCCCCCTAAGCAGAAAACTGGGACATTCTAAAGTAGTAAACAGTATATGTATGTCATACACCAGTTAAACTAGTTCTTTAAGCACAGGATGTGTGACCCTGCCCCCATGGCTCTGTCATGGAGAATGAGTTCTAGTTTGTCTTTGACAAGTGGTAAGCAGGCATCAGCGGCCTGCTAGTTTGTCTTGGTTCTATGAGAAAACACAGAGTACCTACTTGTTAAAAATAATCACCAGTTCAGAGAGAATAAGTACGTGGGTCAGAGTCTGCACGAGGTTCTCAGATAGGAAGGCTGTTAGCCCTTGATATCCCACTTTGCTGTTCTATCTCTGTGTCTGTTTCTTAATTCCTTCAGTGCCACCTGGGTGGGGGTCTTTACGACTGAGCTGGTTTCGGTACATAAATGTTGGTTTGGATGTGGTGAAAAGGGAACACTTTTACACTGCTAGTGGGAATGTAAACTACTACAACCACTATAGAAAACAGTATGGAGATTCTTTAAATAACTAAAAGTAGGTCTACCATTTGATCTAGCAATCACACTCCTGAGTATCTACCCAGAGGAAAAGAAGTCATTATATGAAAAAGACTTGTGCACACGTTTATAGCTGCATAATTCACAATAGCAACCACAAGCAGATGGCTCTCAGTCTCCGAGAAGCATATGCTCTGGCTCCCTCTTCCAGGGAATTGCTTCCCGGGTGAGTTGCTCCACTCTGTCCTTGGAGTGTAGGACACTGTATTGTCTAGAGTGCTTGGGATCCAATCATACCAAGGGGTCCTGTAGTATGAGGATGCTATATCCCTCTTGGTTGACCTGGAAGTGGAAATAATAGTGGGGCCTTAGGGATGTGGAGATGCAGGGGCTTTTGGGCTCCAGAGAAAGATGTCTGGTGGAGGCTTTGCTGGCTCTCAAAATAGCAAAGTGCTATAGTTGCTTTGGTCTCAGGCAGTGTGTGGGATCCAGCATGAATATTGTCTCTGGAACAATGTCATTGCCTGGATTTCAAGAAGCTCTCTATTCTAGTTTAAGGATCCATGAGGGTCAAGGGGCTCTCCTGTAGCTAGGATTGCAGGAGTCCATGGTGGGAATGTGGACCTATTGAGATCTCTTCCTTGCCTTTTCACCACAATTGGGGCATTCCTTCTGGCTCCTGGTTGATATTGGCCAGGTAGACTGCCTCAGTTCAGTCTTCTTTCATGCCTCAGAGGTTCCCTGTCACTTCCCGACTGAATTCCATTGTTCTATCTTAGATGCTTTATTTGACATGCTGTTGTCTATTCAGTGTTTTTGTCCTTCTTCGCGGAGAAGGCAAGTGCCAGGCACCTTTAGTCAGGCATCTTGAAGCCTCCCTGCACTTGAGACTTAAATGCTATCATTTTCTTTATAGACACTAACAGAGTTAGCAAAAGCAAGTAAAACAATTTCTAAAAATTGTTTAAATGATTAACCAAAACAAAGCCAGTTCACATGGACTTAGAATTGAACACATACATCTTTTAGGTCTTTCTCTTAATTATGTTAAGACTTCTAAGTAGAAAAATGAAACAAGGATTGTCCTTTGGGTTAACACTATGAAAACTGAGCAAAGTGAATGAGACACAAAAAATCTATGAGGAAAGATATTTTTACTTGATTGCCATTTAAAAATTGAAATGTATTTTAATCTGCATAAAATAAATGCTGACTATTATAAAACTATCATTTGGTGTAATGCATAAAGTATATCCCTTCAGAGGCTTGCTTTATGGCAAAGAAAATGTGTTAAAAGTATGATCCATAATTTGATAGTTAAGCCCAAGGATGCAAATAAAATAAAGGAGAAATAAAAATACAAGATAGAACATCCAGTGCAAGCTCAAAAAAGGACATTAAAATATTATCTTAATTGCAAACATGCTAAAAAGTCATGGTTTATGTTAAAGTAATTATATCAAAATAAATACTGAGAAGTACTTTATTATTTTTTGTTATCGTAGTTTGGCTTTTTCACAGAAATGATATATACCTCCCCCTCATAGTCTCTCATGTTCTCCTGCCATACCCTCTTCAGCCTGGAAGGATCCTTAAATATGATGAATCTCTAATGGACTTCTTTTACCCAAGACAATTCCTAAATAGTAGACAAGTCTCATTTGAAACATTCCCTACAAACGTTCCTCAGTGTCCCTGTACTAGGACAGGTGCTAAACTAGGGATACCATGTGCCCCTAATCATTCTGAGCATCTCCTATGGTAACAGTTAAAGAACTTTACTTTTAAAAGTTCACGAGTAATAGTCTTTTTTCCCCAGCAAGGTGATGCATAATTAAGATTACTATTGATCATGAGGAGAGTCAAGAAGTCACTTAGACACTTGAGACATCTCTACAGAGGCCATGCAGAAAACACAGGACTGGAAGAATCTATTGAAAAGGAAAACAGATTTTTGTCTAGTAGTCCCTCCGACTTCCCATATGCCATTGATTCAAGTATGCTTATAGGGAGTTAACTCCCATTGATCTGGGTTGCATGACCTTACCCTTTCAGCAACTTTATATGAATTCTGACGTAGTGGCAGGAGACAGGAGCAGGTTACAGGGCTCTTTGGTAAGAGTTTGAGAGACAGGTGTGGGCCAGTGCATCTGAGGGAAACATGCCATGGGCAAGGTACAGAAAAGGGGCCAAAATTGAGCTCTGTTTTCTAATCTGCAATTCTACATCTCACAGAAACTCTCAAAAATATTTAATATATTGAATATGATTCCCATTTCTTACATGAGTTAACAATCACATAGTGATTAAACTTCTTAAACAAGTTTGTTAAAACATTAATAAACATGGTGTTAGAACTCAGTGTCTCTTATACTACAACAATCTCATTTTTTTCCTAGTCTAAATACAGTGATGGTATAAGTTTTGGACAATTCCTATTGAAACAGGAAGTGACTAAAAATTTGATTTCAACCATCCTTATTAGTTGATGATTCATGTAATTTGTTTTATTAGTAAGAAAAGAAGCATTTTATTTTGAGAAACTGTCAAAATAGATATTTCTTCCTTGCAAAGCATACTTTTTGTTTAAAGGCAATTATCTAGTTTGGTGTTAAAAAAACCACAAAATCTTTCAAGCTACTGTGGCTTCCATAGTTATGAACATACAATGTTTCTGGGACAACCTTAGAATAACTCTTGGACACATGGGAAAGCTATTAAAAAATAAAATGCTCTTTAAGCTCCTCTGACTAAATGCTTATGAAACATTAAAATAGTTTATTTTTTTCAGAATGTAAAGGTGCCAGTTTTCCAATGAGGCACTAAAACCTCAGGATAGTGGAGAAGACAAAAAACAGATTATTCAGTTACATAAGCAAAATTACTTTGATTTTAGATACACACTTCTGTGATTAAGTACTAACGCATTAGAATAAAGCACACATAAACAGCAAACATGTCACACAAGCAAAATTTCATCCCAGTTGGAGTAAATTATAATAATATAATTTTACATAGTCAAAATGAACTTCTTAGAGGGCACAGAAACACAATTGACTGAGTATTTGTTGAAAAAGAGAGTAGAGGAGTTTGCATTCTTCGAATGTTTTATTTAAGACGCAGCAGGCTGGGCATGTGGGACGCTGGGAGGCTGAGCGGGGAGGATTGCTTGGGACAAGGCATTGGAGACCAACCTGAGCAAGATAGTGAGACTCCATCTCTACCAAAAAAAAAAAAAAAAAAAAAAAAAAAGAAGAGAGAGAGAGAGAAGACAAGCCTTCAGGTTCTATGAAAGAGTTCATAGCAGATAAGCATCTCTTATTTTTGCTCTGCAAGCATCTGTTTGCTGAAAGAAGTTGAAGGAAGTTAAGATTACCAGAAGGTTTTGTCCCCTGATGTTAAAGCAATTGAAATAAAGATATAGAAGGCCAGCCAGGTTGCAAAGATGACCTAAATCCTTCTCATTAAAACGTTCACTTCTACTGATTTGGAATGCCTGCAGAGATAAATGGTAGGAGAATTTACTATTGTGGTGTGGTTATAACTCTTTAAAGCATTAGTGATCCCGGGGTCTTCCAGGTCTATCCACCCCAAATCATGCTAGTTTTATTTATATTTCTGAAACTGTATAAAGATCCATGATAATCCCATAAAAGAAAGAGAAGAATTAACCTTATATCCAATACCCTGCTCTCTTTAACATCGATATTTTTTAATGAGAAGGGTGAATTATTTACCATGTATGCATGTGAGAAATACCTAATGTAGATGATGGGGTGATGGATGCAGCAAACCACCATGGCACATGTGTACCTGTGTAACAAACCTGCATGTTTTGCAAATGTACCCCAGAACTTAAAGTGTAATAAAAAAAATGAAATATCTATTTTTATTTCATGATTTTTTGATGTGCATTGTTTTGCGGATATTTTAGAAGATTTGATCTGCTGTATATAAGTAGAAAACATTTTTCACCTTCTTTGTTAATATATACTGATTTTGAGGCTAATATTAGAATAGAAAAAACTAGATTCATGAAGAAAATTCTGTTCATTATTCCCAGGTAAATACTTTTTTGTAAACCATAAATTCTATATAGATAGAAGAATGATTTATATGTATATATATATATATATATATATATGTGTGCATGTGTATTTTTTTTTTTTTTTTGAGGCAAGAGTCTCGCTATGTCGCCAGGCGCCAGGCTGGAGTGCAGTGGCGCAATCTCAGCTCACTGCAACCTCCACCTCCTAGGTTCAAGCAATTCTTCTGCCTCAGCCTCTGGAGTAGCTGGGACTACAGGTGTGTGCCACCACGCCCAGCTAATTTTTGTATTTTTTAGTAGAGATGGTGTTTCACCATGGTCTCGATCTCCCGACCTCGTGATCCGCCTGCCTTGGCCTCCCAAAGTGCTGGGATTACAGGTGTGAGCCACCGCACCCAGCCGAATGATTCTAATATTTAACTTTTAACTGTAATATGCAATTCTTTGTCTTGTCCTTTTTTGCCACGTTATATCACATTGTGGGAGGAGGCAAATTATAAAAAAAGTAAATAGTCACCTTAATTTCTTCTGAGAAGTCAGTAGTGGCAGCAATAGTCTATCAATCAATGCAAAGGGAATATTCTTTATTCACAAGCTTTATTACAGAGTCTCTTTATTAGAGCCAAAGACACTCAATCCTTAGTGTTCATTTGCAATCAAAGTCTTGTTTAGGTTGCAGAATACATGCAAAGGCATTAAAAAATCATATGTATATATATATACATATATATGTCTATATTTTTTAAAAAACAGAAATGCCATAAGATAGTAGGCTTGGTTGAATTGGGATAATTTTTTTTAACTGCTTTTCATTGTGGTCAAATGTTCATAATATAAAATTTGTCCTATTATGTATAGCTTATTTTACATAACATAAGGTCTTCAAGGTTAATCTATATTATAGCATGTATCAGAATTTCATTCCTTTTTAAGGTTGAATAATTTCATTGTATACTTACACTACATTTTTAATCCATTTATTACTTGATGAACATGTAAGTTTCTCACCCTTTTTGGCTATCATGAATAATATTGCTATCAAAATGGGCATGCAAATATCTGAGTTCCTGCTTTCAATTATTTCAAGTAAAGGTAGTTTATATAATAACACCATTTTTTAAGGAACTGCATAACTGATTAAAAATTACCTCATTTTACATTCTTGGGTGATTTTATTATCAGTTATTTTTCCTAATTTTTTGACTATATGGTAGCGTACTTAAAACTGAATCATATATTTATTTGTTAAAAGGAGAGAAAAGTTAAATGTTTATTGCTACTATGTTTGGATACCTGACCAAATAGGGCAAACTGTTACCTGTATTAGCTAATTTCATAATTATATAATGAAAATGATTAATAATGAGCTCTTGATATGTGTATATTTGCAGATATTTATGGTTCTACAGTAGGTGGGTAATTCAACTCTTTACCTAAATCTGGTGTGAATGTTGAGGTAAATGTGAATTGAGAAGGTATGAAAAGGTTTATTATTCAAGTAAAGAGACTTCCTGGGTTATCCAACACTGGTATACAAGCCAGTGTGGAATGACTCAAGCACGTTGGTGAGGATTGGCTTGGAGTTCTTTTTCTTGGTAGGGGGTAGATTTGTGAACATATTCCAGCTTTTGGGTTACAGATTATGTGGCTTGTATTTCTACTGGTGCCAAGGGACCTGTGAGCTTGTTTATCAACTTGCCCTAATAAGGTGCTAGAGGGAAAGAGATGGAAATGGGGCCAAATAGCTTCCAGCAGTCAAACATCAAACATGGAGTCAAACTCTTTATTGCTATAGAAAGTGTGATTAGAATTTAAAACACTTGATTTCACTAGTCCTAAAAGTCACTGGCTATGTGATGTTAAAATAGCCAATTAACCTACCTAATTGCTCTAATACCTAAGAGGGCTTTAAGAAGATGTTTTTAACTACAGATATTAAAATCTTTTGAAGTACTACAATAGTTGATTTTAAGTAGTCTGTGCCCTAGAATCCACGTGCTTATTCATTACCGATGCGGTCTCATGCTATTGTCACGTTTAGACTTGTGAGACTGCCTAAATTCAGCACACATTTTGTACCTTAATCTGTAATCTCGACCAACATATATAGCTTCTTTGTTTCCCAGTTTCATATGTATAAAATCAGAGTATTAAGATATTTCACAATTCCTTATTTGGAGGATTAAATCAGTTCATATATTTAAAACATTTAGAAAAAGTATCTAGCATATACTAAACAACTTAAGTGTTAGACAGTTATTTGTAGAGAAATTAATCAGAAAAAAGCAAACAAAGTTGCTATGGTTCACATATGTGACTGCTCCAAATGGTAAAATTAGATCCCCAGTTTTGGAGGTGGGCCTCAGTGGGAAGTGTTTGGGTCACAGAGGTGGATTCCTCATAAATGGCTTGGTGTTTTCTTCACTGCCATGAGTGAATTTTCACTCTATTCATTCCCCCATAGAGTTGGTTGTTTAAAAGAGTCTGGCACTTCTTTCCCCTTTCTCTTCCTTCTGCTCTCTCACCTTGTGATCTCTGGACATCCCAGCTCTGCTCCATGTTCTACCATGAACAAAAGTAGCCTGAAGCCCTCACCAGAAGCAGATGCTGGAGTCATGCTTCTTGTACAGCCTGAAGAATTGTGAGTCATATAAACTTCTTTTTTTTTGTAAATTACCCAGCCTCAGCTATTCTTTTATAGCAACACAAGTGGACTCAGGCAGAAAATGTCCATATTTATGAAGATATTTTTGGGGGAAAAAAGTATTTGTATTTATATTTGTCGTTCCTCAAAGGAACATTTTCTTCAGTTCAATTTCTTATTAGTATTATCTCAAAATTACATAACGCATTTAGAGTAATTTAACTCAGTAAACAAATTTAGAACTTTGGCCAGGTGCAGTGGCTCATTCCTGTAATCCTAGCACTTTGGGAGGTCAAGGTGGGTGGATCACCTGAGATCAGGAGATCAAGACTAGCCTAGTCAACATGGTGAAACACCGTCTCTACTAATAATACACAAATTAGGCAGATGTGGTGGCGCACACCTGTAGTCCCAGCTACTCAGGAGGCTGAGCAGGAGAATCACTTGAACCTGGGAGATGGAGGTTGCAGTGAGCCGAGATCACATCACTGCACTCCAGCCTGGGTAACAAAGTGACCCTCCATCTCAAAAATAAATAATAAAAAACTTTAGATGGCACCTTAGAGCATCTTTTATATTCTTTTTAGAAATAAATAAATCACCAAAGTGATACTATTGGTTGTTCTCATAAATATCACTTATTATTCCAGCTTCTGTCATTCTAAAGTTGACAGCAGATTCTTTAAACCTAGCAAATTTCTGTCAAAGTAATAATTACAAGCAAGCTGAATGCTTCAATAGCATTTTAACACATGGGAGTCCTGGGCCCACTTTCTAAAATGTGAATAACAGAGATCTGCCTTGGAGTTTACATTCATCTCTATCATAACTAGTTAATCACTCCAGTGTCACTGAGACAAAGTTCTGGCTCTCATTTCAAAACACACATATGCATTTTCACATTGTAGCAGTCAACATAGAGATAACTCTCCAAGCTTAGAATTTTGCTCTTGGGGGATGATTTTGACTGTGTGTTAGTGACTCTCTTTCCTTCTATTGGTATTTACATATCTCTAAGGAGAATTTTTGCTTGTGTTCCAGAGTACAAAAGAGGAAAAGCAGAGCTCTGAGCACTCAAAGGGCACATATAAGTTTGGCTGTTAGAATTACAATTGCAGACCAGTTACCTCATCAGCTCATAAAATCCTGCCTGACAGACATTATGTGATGCATGATGTCTCTGTTTACTGTCGTTCAAAGTTTCTTGTTCTATTTTCTATAAAAATCCTACTACAATAAAGTTGTAATCTTGAAGAGATCCCTTTACTCCTCATCTTTAGAATGGTGTAATCTAGAAAAGGCAGTTAGAAACCTGTTGAGGCTTCAGTTGTCACATATGCATGCACAGTTAGAATTTTGATTGAAAGTAAACATTTTTTATAGGGAGAATGGAAGAGTTCTAGTTACAGTAAAGAAAATTGAGGTGCTTCCTTAGGAATCAGAATAGGATTGTAGAATAAGAAATAGAGACTGTGAACAGTCATGTATTCACTCAACGATGGCCCATTCTACATTTATTGGGTGCTATCCCAGAATAGCTAGCCAGTACTATACTTCTACTCATATAATACATGATTCTAAGTAGAGATTTGGAAAATTAGGAAGTGTTCAAAACTGCCAGCATTATAACTGTTAAATGTTGTGTATAAATATATTTCAGAAACATGCATTTGTATATTCCACATCAACTCTGAAGCACTTTTTAATTTTGAGCAGGATACTTAAAAGATAGGAACTTACAATATTCTCAAAGCTCTTAGAATCAGAGAGGGACTAGGCCGGGCGCGGTGGCTCACGCCTGTAATTCTAGCACTTTGGGAGGCCGAGGCTGGTGGATTACGAGGTCAAGAGATCAAGACCATCCTGGCCAACATGGTGAAACCCCGTCTCTACTAAAAATACAAAAAAATTAGCTGGGCGTGGTGGTACGCGCCTGTAGTCCCAGCTACCCGGGAGGCTGAGGCAGGATAATTGCTTGAACCCGGGAGGCGAAGGTTGCAGTGAGCCGAGGTTGCGCCACTGCACTCCAGCCTGGCTCCTGGTGACAGAGTGAGACTCTCTCTCAAAAAAAAAAAAAAAAAAAAAAATAGAATCAGAGAGTGACTAAAGATTGGTGAGAAAAACGCCAAATATAGCAATGCTTACACATTCAGTCATGAGAATGGTCTATCCTTAGTGGCAAAATATCTATTTATAACTATTTTATATTTGCCTATGATGTTTCTGACATGATGGCTACCAAAGGATCACTTGGAGTGTATTCTAAAAATGTTGATTCTGAAGCTGAGTTATAAAGTGCATTAGTAAACTCTGATATATGGATCGGGGATTTTAAAATTAATCTTCATTCAGATTAGGAATTACAAGCAGAAAAATACATACTATATTCAAGTCAAATCCATAAAACATAGTGATGTGTGGTTTCCAAAGTATTTTAACATGAAGTCCTTTATTATCATTGCTACCTAAGGTATTTCAAAAGATCAAATGTGAGATAATATGGTTGTATATCTAAATTGAAACCAACATGCTCATCAGACTTCAGATTTACTTTCTTCATCCAACACATGGGAAGTGCAGAGGAATTAGACATGTGGTCGGGAATATTTACCTGGTCATGACCTTTCCATTTCTACCCATTATGAAGAGCAAATAAAAATTACTGGGTAGTAAGCTACCATGAATAGTATCTGAAGTTCTCTTGGACCACATTTGTGTGTGCATGTGTGTATATAAACCAAGATAATCTTTTCTCATTATTTAGGAAGTCAACAGATAAAATTATTTATAAGAAATATAAATGGTGGGACCTCTGAAGGTCAACCTAAAATCTTTTTTTATAAGTGGTAAGTTAACGTATATTGTAACTAAGAGAAAAAACTTACCTTTCCAAGAGTATAAAGGAATTTAAATTATATTTTGATTTATATAAAAATTTCCAAGGTTTTGGTTTGGTGAAATTGGACAGAAAAAAATGAAGAAATTCAATATAAAAATAAGAAATTAACTTTTTTGAGAAATATCCATATTGTCTTCCATAATGACTGTACCAATTTACATTCCCACCAATGGTGTGTAAGGGTTCTCTTCTCTCCACATCCCTATAAACACTTGTTATCTTTTATCTTTTTGATATTAGTTATTCTAATGGTATGATGTGATCTCATTGTAGTTTTGACTTGCATTTCTCTGAAAAGGGATACTAAGCCCCTTTCTATATGCCCATTGATCATTTGCATGTCATCTTTGGAAAAATGTCTCTTCAGGTTTATTCTCTTCTTTTTTAGTGGGTTGTGTGATTTTTACTATTGAGTGGTTTGATTTCCTTACATATTTTGGACATTAACACCTTATCATATTTATTGTTTGAAAATATTTTGGTAAAAGCAAAGTTTCAGTTAGATTAATAAGTTCTGAAAATATCATGTATAGCATACATACATGAAATTTGCTGAAAACCCAGACCTTAAGTGTTTTCACCATACACATGAAAATGGTAATGCTAACAGGTGACGTATATGTTCATTAGCTTGATTGTGGTAATTACTTCATAATGTGAATGTATGTAACATTATCACATTGTACACCTTAAACAGACACACATTTTCACTAGTGTACCTCAATGAAGCTTGAGGTAATAGAAAAGTAAGGTTACTTTTGAGGAGATTATGATAAGGAGTTGTCTGATGAAAAAATTGTAAAGGTGATCTGAGCCCAGACTCATAATAAAAACGGCTCCAACAATTATTTATAAAGGAGCTGAGTATAATAATTTTTAACAATTTTAAAGGGGGTTAAGGAAAAAATAACAAAAAATGTAAATGAAAGATGGTGGTGCAGGAGAAATCAAGATTGTATAAAGGCTTGGAATCTAGATGATTACTTGAGTTCAAGCGATTCTTCTGTCTCAGCCTCATGAGTTCCTGGGATTACAAGTGCCTGCCACCATGCCCAGCAAATTTTTGTATTTTTAGTAGAGACAGTGTTTCATATTAGCCAGGCTGATCTGGAACTCTTGACCTCAAGTGATCCTCCCGCCTCAGGCTCCCAAAGTGCTGGGATTATAGGTGTGAGCCACCTCGCCCAGCCTGTTAGTGTTTTTAAAGGTACTGAGATTGCTTAAGCAGATTTAATGCAGTATGACTTTATCTAACTTGACTGATAAAACAGTCTTTCAAATATTTAAAAGTAATTATAACATATCTTCTTAATTTTCTACTCTCTAGCTTAAATAATTCCATTATCTTTAACATTTTTCCGTCTGACATGTTGTCCAAACTGATAATATTTTTTATTTTAGTGGCAATAAAACCTTTTAACTACCAAATATTACTGGTTAGTTTACACCAAACGTTTTAAATATTCCTCCTTGGATTTCTAATGACTACTTACAGGCCGTATTTAAATTTGGTGCATTTCATTTGTAAACACATTTTAATGGAGGTAAAAGCAATTCATAAAATGGGACTGACAAGAACGGTGACATTTTCCTAGAATAAATGTACATAATCTCAACCATAAATTATTGTTTTATAGATTTTAGGCACTACTCATTTCATCAGTAAATGGACTAATCTGGAACAAACAAAAATATAAAGTATTTGAAACTTTGTGTACTTTCCATAATAACATCTTGTCTTATTCTACTTAGCTTTAGCCATCACTATTAACAGAAAATACATTAAACATTAAGAGGATCACAAAGGAGCGAAGTAACGGAATCAAAGATGAAACATCACTGGACAAGTGAAACAGACTGGACTGCTTCTCAACACTTTTCATGATAGTCAAAACATTAAAGTACCTCCTTGACTTTTTAGAAAATATATAAAGGATTCAGAAATTGAAAAAAGGGATCCCTAGTTGTGCTTTCAAGGTTTGCCAATTTTCATGAACTAGGAAACTCTAAAGGGAGAGCCTGAATTCCACTGAGATGACTGAACAGAATTAGTCTCCATTTTAGACTTAGATGTGCCATAAATGAAATAAAATATATTGCAGAAAAATAGAAAGACTTCTTCATTATGATTTAAAGTATGTAATCAAGAATGTAGTCTAAATTTTATTAGAAATATGGAAATGTGACAAAATAATTTTGACAAGCCGCTCAAACATAAAATTCTCTAAGTGTAGAATCATGTGTCTGTATGTATTCTGTAATCAATTTCCATGGCATTTGGAATGAAAATGTGGTACTCTGACCAACAAATTCGAACAGAATTTTACTGTTTCTGATTCTGAAGGCAGATAGGGCTTAGAGAGTCAATTTGTTTTCCGTAAGTATAGTATAGAGGCAAAAGATGGTGATTGCTTGTGTTCTGGTCATAAAGGAATTTCAATTTTTTTTCTAAATGGAGTCTCACTCTGTCACCCAGTCTGGAGTGCAGTGATGCGAACCTGGCTTACTGCAACTTCTGCCTCCTGAGTTCAAGTGATTCTCCTCTCTCAGCCTCCCAAGTAGCTGGGACTATAGGTGCACACCACCATGACTGGCAAATTTTTTTGTATTTTTAGTAGAGATGAAGTTTCACCATATTGGTCAGGCTGGTCTGGAACTCCTGGCCTCAGGTGATCCACCGACCTTGGCCTCCCAAAGTGCTAGAATTACAGGCATGAGCCACTGCCCCTGGCCTCAAACTTTTTTTTTTTCAAAGATAGTGTACCCTTCAAGTATATCATAAAGCAGAATGAGCTGGACACATCAAAACCCTCTACCCAAAAATGGTAGCACTAGTTTTAGTCTTTCTTCTGCGAACACAATTAATCCTCACTTTAGGGGAGAGGGAGTAAAACCAGATAATTCCCAATAGAATAGAATTGTAGTCTAGCACACTGCTCAATAAAGAGAGCTAAGTATCCTAGTTTACTATTTTTCTCTTTTGCCTTTTGTCTTTCTATGGGGAAACATCTTTGTATCTTATGAAGTAAAAAAAATTATAGAAATTATTTTTTTGTATCATCTAACTCTAGATGTAAGTGCACAGGCAATACCAATATATTTCTACCTTCCATCATGGGGACAGGAGAGCAGAGCATAAAGAGAAAGAAAGATGTTTAATAAAAGTATATCACTTTTTACTTATTGGAGATTATATATATTAAAAAGTAACTTTCCCTCTACATCCACATGTAAATTCACATGATGCTGGCATAATTCCACTGCTGAACATCTGCCCAAGTGACCGGGTAAAAATCTCCTTTACCAGATGGTTAAACTTTTTTCATATTAGTGTTCAGTTTATTTTCCTAAAATTATTAAGAAAAAAAGGTAGGTGAGTATATTGATTAAAATATGCAAAAAGAATAGAGAACTAATTTAGAGAATAATTGTGAATTCATTTTTTTTTAGATAGTAATGAGGATAAATGACCAGTGAAGATGATATTGATTTTATATGTGTACCTAAATCAGTATATTTTTAAACATTTTTTTAATTTAGGAAGTTAAAGAAATCTGTTATATTCATTTCCTTATAAGCATAAGTAATTTTCTGTTTTCATCTATTCCTTAAATTTGGGAATTTTTAGAATTATGGCAGTAATACTATCAGCTGACCAAAGTGTATGGTCAGAAAGGGAATTTTATCTTGTGTGTCTCAGATCAGTCCACACAAATGAAATAGCAAATCATAAGGGAATACAATTATTTTTCAACACATATGTCTTGGGACAATAAATTACAGAAATGTAGCTAAACATGTACCATCTGTGAAGGAGTATGCCGAGCAGAATTAGCAATACTGCATTTAATAAACACCTAGTAGGTTTGAGAGTTTCTTCTTGCAGTTATGATATCTAAAAAGCTTGCCAAATTGCTGTAGTTTTAAGATTCTAATTTGGCCTCATCTTCTGAAGTGTGGATAATTATTTCTGCCTATAATATGAAGTTTTTGGTCATTTATCTTGTTGGAAAAATAGCTAGTTATTCACAAACAGATGTTAGCACAAGGTTAGTGTGTACGGAATGACATACTAATTAGTTTAATAAATAAAGATAAGACATGCCAAGTAGAGTCTTATGCTGCTAGTACAATGTCATACAAAAGAAAAGCAACAACAGAAATGTGCAAAAGATGGGAAATATTTACTTATGAGGAGGAACTCCTCCCAAAATGCTCTGAATAGTTTTAGAATTCCTGATTTATATTAATTTTAAGCAATGTAATTTCTATTTTTAAATATTCGATAAGAAACCACCAAATCTAAAATAACTATTTATTAATTTTGTAAAGCATTGTTTTATCTCAATCCTTTACATCTGAATAGATTACAAATGGAAGAAACAAATTTATATGCCACTATTTTGCAGGCATAGTAGGAATTTGTGCATTAGAATTTATAAAACTCAAAAGACTATTACCAATATAAACAAATTGCATTCATGAAGTAGTTTTTAAACATTTTATTTTGACGTAATTTTAAACATATAGAATACTTGCAAAAAATAATACTGAGAGTTCGTACACACTCTTCACCTATCTTCTCCTAATGTTAAAAATATTCACAATCATGGTACAATGATCAAGATCAGGAAATTAAGTTAGGTACAATAATATTAACTCAGTAACAGAGTTTATTTAAATTTTCCCAGTTTTTCTTCCAATGACCTTTTCAGTGTTCCAGGATTCCATTCAGATGCCCATGTTAAATTTAGTTCTCATTTCTCCATAGTTTCTTGCAACTTGTGAAGTTTATTATTCTTTCCTTATCCCCCATGATTCTTGTTGATACTTTTATTGATTACTGGGCAGATATTTTGTAGAATGTTTCTCAGTATGGGGTTGCCTGTTGTTTTCCCATGATTGAATTAACATTATGCATTTTTGGCAAGATGGCATGTTGCCATTCTCATATAGCATATTGGACATTGAAGATATCCATATGCCTTATTACTTATGGTATTCCTTGATGACTTGGTTCAGCTGATGTCTTTCAGTTTTCGCTATGTTGCTTTTTAAATTTTGCAACCAACAAACATCTTCAGATAAGTATTTGAGTTTACTCTAATATCCTCTTTCTCCTCAAATTTTACTCATTGCATTTTTTGATTGATTTTGCCTGGAATAATTATTACTGTGGTGTTTCCTTAAATAACTTATCATTTCTTGAATTTCTTCTACATGTGTTAATTTAAATTTTTAAAGAAGAGGGGTCTATTCTTTTTTATATATTTCTTGATTAAATAATCCAATAAATATTTATTAAATCATCAATAAATATTTATTGATTGAATTAATCAAGAAATATATAAAATGTTTATCATATGTTATAATCCAGTTCTATTTTTTTTGTTTAAATTGTCCAGGTTTTGTACATTGGACACTTATTCAGGTTGGCTGATCTTTTTGTGATCTGAATCTATCATTTACTCACTAACTTCTTTACGTCTTAAATTCACAAAAACATTTCAGGTTCACTGTATATTTTTAAGTAGTTTTTATTCTTCAAAAATCAATAGAAAAAGAAATCAGCTATTCAACATTATTTTTGGTCAATACAAAAATGACATAATAAAACAGAAAGTTCACTGTCTTGAAATGTCATGGTAACCAGAAATGGTTAACATCCATGAGATTAAGTAATGAATAATTCAAGGACAGTCAAGTACAGTAGTCAAAAAATACTTGAAGAGTGAAAACAGAGAATAGATATTAAGCCCATAATTACTTTGTGTTTTATTCTTTTATAAGGTCAAATGTTCATTCATTCATTTCCATAAACATATATGAATTACATATGTTTTTATATTATATTTAACACATTGAACTTCATACAATAAAAGTCAGTTTTCCTCAAAAAGTTTACAATCATTTTCAGAATAACTGTATGTGTATATGTTCATCGGTCATTTATTATCTATTAAAAGAGCTGTCATGTTAATTGTGAGGACCCCAAAGGGTATAAGAAATGTGTAAATTCATATATATACATATATGTATATGTGTATGTGTATACACACACACACACACACACACACACACACATATATATATATATATTTTTTGAGACAGTGTCTTATTCTTTCACCCAGGCTGGAGAGTAGTGGTGCGATACCTGGGCTCACTGCAACCTCTGAAACCTCCCAGGTTAAAGCGATTCTCCTGCCTCAGCCTCCTGAGTAGCTAGGATAACAGTGTGTGCCACCATGCCTGGCTAATGTTTGTATTTTTTGATAGAGACAGAGTTTCACCGTGTTGGCCAGGCTGACCCCAAACTCCTAAGCTCAAGTGATGTATCCGTCTCAGCCTCCCAAAGTGCTGGGATAATAGGCATGAGCCACCATGCCCAGCCCCAAACTCATAATTTTGGTAACATAGTATTACTGTGACAGAAATATAATCATATTATGGGATAGGGAAATCATCTTTAAGTACACCTAATGAAAACAGGAATGATTGTTTTTAAAAGGCAGCTTACAGTTAGTGCTATAAGAAAAATCACACAATCATACGAGAGTTCAGAAAAAGTAGAGTGCCTCTTCAATTGGGAGGAGTCAGGGAAGGCAATTTAGAGAGATAACCATTATAAATATCAGTGTGAGTCTTTCTCAATGAAGTGGCTACTGGTAGGTATTGAGGACATAGTAGGCAATGATAAGTTAACAGATTTTTTAGACAGGTCATATCCACATCAGGCTAAAAAATCAGATTGGACTTACACTATAGATGATTCTTAATATCAAGCTGTGACACTTGATTTAGTTGGTAGGCAACAGAAAAATACCGAATGTTTTTCAGCACTAAGTGATATGATTAGTTTATTTTACAGATAGTTGCACTGATGTGAGAAATGGACTGTCTAAATTTGGGGGATTCTAGGAAGATGTCAAAATTAATATATAGTAAAGATCTCTTGTTTATTCAATTAAGAATGATTTCACGATCATCCACTGAATGCTAAAAATTAAGATAATGACTTCATTTGTATTCTCAAGGAATTTAGTGTAAGAAGCAAAAAGTAAACAGTATGCTAAGAATTCTGTGCTCTACCATAGTAAACACAAATCAAGAATGCCTGACCCAGGTGGAAAGGAGATTGAAAGTAGAACTTTGGCTCTGAATCTAAAGAATTGCTAGTAGTTTTGAAGTGCAGTGGACCATACTGCAAAAGTATATTCTCTTAGAAGAAGCAGGCTGGGAGAAGGCCAGAATGTAAGTAGGTTATGACATCTGGGAAATTTCCAATTTGATTTCTACGGCTAGAGTTTAGGAGACAAGGGGTGAGAAATGAATATTAAAGTTAGCAAGCCAAAGAGAGTGTTATCATCTTCAGAAGTATATAATGTTTTTTCACATGGATTATTTAAAACACATTTTGGGGAAATCCATTGGAATCCACTAGGGAATAAGTGGGCAGGAAAAAGTTAGGATCCCTTATTCCTGTGTCCCTTTAATCATACAAGGTTTCTAAATTTATTTTACAACTAAAGCATAAAATTTTGTTTGCATAACTTATTTTACCATGGAAAAAATAGTTTTTAAATTACTGTGCAATAATAAAAAGCTACAAGGAATAAGAGTAAGCACAGAGTAAAATAACTTTTAGAGCTGTTGGCAATTGAACCCTTAAATAAAAACCTAGAACATCTCTTTCTTGTATAAAACTAGTCAAAATGAAAAAAAGTAATAAGCAATGTTGGTTTAGAAATAATAAATAGAGCAATAGCATATACGTCAAGGAAAAAATATATACAAGTATTCCTCAGTATTCACAAGAGATTGCTTCCAGGGTTCCCTCATATGAAAAAATCTACACCTACTCAAGTCCTAGATTCAACTCTGCAAAACTTGTATGTATGAAAAGTTGGCCCTCCATATACACAGATCTCTAATCCCATGAATACTGTATATTTGATCTGGTTTGTTTGAAAACAAAAATCCATATCTAAGTGTATATGCGCAGTTCAAACCCGTGATTTTCAAGAGTCAACCGCATATTATTAGAAGCATTCTGAAAAGCAGAGTAAGCTTGGTACAAGATCATTAAAGCTATTAAAATTTGATGTGGTCATTCTACATTTAAATGTCTATTCTTAAGTAAATATTAGAAATGTGAGCAAGTCTTGCACTGCATATATTTGCTACTGTCTATTCAAACTATAAAAAGGACAACCTGAAATTCAAACCATAGGAGTCCAGTTAAATATATGGTGGTGCACAAATACAGAGGAATACTATGCAGCCATTAAACTAGCCATTACATTTTTAATATCATGAAACACTGTTGTCAATATTGACACTGCTGTACTTATACTACACTATTAAGAGATGTTCCTGAGCAACATAGAACACCCTCGCTTCTACACCAGCCACTACCTTTTCCCTTGCAATGGTTTTATTTTCTTCACATCCTGTGCTGGTACATATTAGCTTACATATTGTTGACTGCCTGTCTCACACACGCTGACATGGGAGCTCCATGAGAGCAACAGATTTCTTTTGTCAATGCAACATTCTTGATTTCAAGAACTATGCTTGGGACATTCTAAAAGCTAAGTAAATATTTTTGGAATGAATAAATAGTGCATAATTGTATATGCTTAGGTATCAATTATGCAAAAACATCTATACAACCCTAAAACACCCAATGCCATAAATCAATAATGCCACAATTTTGGAATTTTGAGCATTTCTACTTATAAAATGTTTACCTAGACATAAGAAAATTTTCTGTAAGAATAATGAGTACTTTTTGTTAGAGAAAAACATCAAAGTTATGACTAAGAAATAAATTGTCTTTATTTCAGTGTGGTGAGGGGCATGTTGGCATTTATTATGATGACTTTGCCATGAATATGTTTAAAAATATTGAATCTATGAGCTGAGGAATGGTGGAAATGAAAAAAAGGCTAATAGTATTGTGTATATGTTGTTTTCTTTTTTTTCCTGTGAAAACATCCATAGATGTTATCCAAATTCAGTGATTAGGGCACTAATCTTTCTTTAGGTTTCCTTGAATTTCCCCCACCACACACATGCTCTTTGGACGCTTTCTTATCCTAGACACCAGAGTTGAAGAACAGGAAGACAATTGCCACACCTGAGCTGCCACAAAACACTTCATAGTGTGTGTGTGTGTGTGTGTGTGTGTGTGTGTGTGTGTGTGTTTGGTTTTGTTTCTGTTTAGCTCCTGTGCTCTAAGCCTGACAAACATAGTCCTTCCTTGCCATATTTGGATCATTGAAGGAAAAAAAAAAAACTGCCATCATAGACTTTTGTTTGTTCATTGGGCTAGGCTTTAATTCAAGATGGCATCTTGGAACTCTCTTGCACGGGAAAATAAAAGACCCTACTTGATTCCACCCTGTATCCAGGAATTCCATGCTGGATTCACTTCCAACAAAGGACTACAGGGCTGTGTCTGTTTTTCTTACTTCACTATCTATCCATGTTTCTCCTTCATGAAAATATATGGAGAACAGGGTTTCAATGTGTGCCCTCATCAATTTCCATTGTAATAACAATTTTTATCCTTCTATTACCTTCTTACATCACTTTATTTTAACAAGGAGAAAACTCAATTATGTAGAAATGGATCTGTTGGATGTTATTTCAACCATATTTTATATCATAGTTTTAGCATATTAAATGTACTTCTTTATATCAGGTCATTTCCTGTGAGTCATTTCTATTTTATTGGTGTGAAAGATAATAGAGAAGAAAAGTAATTGATAAAGCTTGTCCATAGATAAAGACAGGGATCTATTTATTGTTTTAACAAAACTTTATTCAGTACATACTATGAAGCAAGCAAGAATAGCTTGGGTACGACTACGAATTAGGAGTCTGGACACATTTGGAGAAAGAAGCTAAAAGCCACCAAATATTAAAAATGCAGCACTACCAAAAACACATAGCAATGTCGTAATTCTACCTAAAGCCAGCCCTAATTGTGAAGATTCAATTTCTCCCCACTTTAATACATTAAAATTAACAAAACTATTTTAAGGTGACTTGGTTAATAAAATTTACTAATTTAACTTGTAACAAAATATGTGATTATATGTAACTCACTATCAAAAGCTCTCCATGAAAAATCTGGTTTTAGAATGAAGCTGGCTCAAGATTACTACAGTTAAAAAGTCTTGAGTTTTGTAGCATATAATCATAATAGATTTCTGCCACAGAAATCCATAGAGATGTAAGAAATTCCTTTCCCCACATAATATAATCTTCAATTTTATGAAAATGTTAAAGTTATCTTTGGATGATTAAGATGGAAATTGCTTGTATGAAAGTTCTACCACCTGAAGGTATTGGTTAACACTTGAAACACATCTCTATTTAAATGACTTATTAAACTCATGTCTGACAGATTTTTGTCCAAAAAGGAAATGTTAGTGTGAAAAGTTAGTTAGAAACTTCATATCATCCATTATCTCAGGTTTTCTAAAAGCAATGATGGAATAAAGAACTTTCAGACCAGCCATCATTTTTAGAGAACACATTATTTAATGCATGAAGCAAATATACTAGGAGGAATGCAAAAATTCCTGAGGTGCATAGGGGTAGCGGGGACACATTTTTCCAAACATTTCATTGCTTCTATTGAAAATTAACATATTCTATTACTGGGAATGGTTTACTTTCTAATGTAATTGATGTGGTTCATGGTTTACTGCCAGCTACACTTTCATTGTGTCATAGCTGAGGCTGACAATGACATTCTGCAAGGATACCACTGACACCAGTGCTTTGTCTTTCATAACAGCACTCAGGGGCATATTTTTAACACAGAATGAATCAGAGAATCACACCCATAACTCTGGGAATGTGATGCTGAAAACTGATTCTACTAGTGAGTTCTACCCAGATGTCTCTTCACTCATAATCTGGAATAATTTATGGAAAGAAGCCATTCACATTATGAATTGATTATTTTTGTTGAATCATAAATTAGCATAGCTATATATGATATGTAAACTTAGGAATATGTGATTGTTTTGAAAAAGAATTTAAAAACAAGATAAATCTGAAAAATATTAATACAGAGATAAACCATGCAATTATTTGGAACAGTTAGGGAGAAATAGGACATGAGGTTATATACCAAAATACTTGAAGATAGGTGAGAAGTCACATCAAGAAAGATCCTGGCATGAATCAACTTAAACTATTACTACAATGAGTATGAATTAATGGAGTGCTCACTTTGGCAGCAGAAGAATTAAAAAAACACAATTCAATGTGAATGAGGTAGCAGATGTACGCAAGACATGAATTTCCAGTGTAAGTAAAGTGCTCTTAATCTTTGTACAAATTGAGAATGTTAAACTAGGGATTTATTATCAAGAACAAATTTTGAATGTAATACATAGATACAGTCATGATTGGAGGAAAATTTAAAGTCATTTCATTTATTCTTTCAAGAAATACTCACTATGCACCTGTTAGTTACCAAGCACTTAACTAGGCACCTGGATATAGTGGGTAACAGAACAAGAATTATATCTATGTTATGTGTTCTTTTTGATCTTCAATAGCTTCAATTTTGTACAAATGGGAAATAGGTAATTAAAAAATAAATATACATAATGTATAAAATTTGGGAGAGAGATAAGTGCTATAAAAAGAGGCAGGTAAGGGTCACAGGTTTGTAATAAGTTGAGAGGAATATGAGGAGGGAAACATTATAATGCTGCCTTCACTAAACAGGATGATCAGGTAAGTTCTTATTAAGAAATGATGTTTGAGCAAATACTGAGATGGTCATATGCATATCTGGGTAAAGAGTAGTTCATGCAGAGGAAATAGGAAAAAGTCTCGAAGGCAGGTGCAAGCCTGGGATATTCCAAGATTTCCAAGGCTGCCTAAGTTTGTATAAGTGAGATAGTGTGGTGTAGGTGATGAGAGCTGAGGTCAGAAAGGTAATAGATTCCTTATTATCTAGGGCCTTGTAGCAATGTAACTCTAAGTTAAGTGTGTAGCCACTTTAGGATTTTGAGCAACAGTGACATATTATGACTTACATTTGAAAAGGTAATTTTACTTATAAAAAGTAGAATGCAGGGGAAATAGTAGAAACATGAAAATAATTCTGAAGGTTATGTTGCAATCATCCATGTGGGAAATTTGGTGGTGACAAAGTGCTAAAAATGGCCAGTTCCTAATTATAGAGTATTGTGCAGGTTTAACAAACAGGTTTAACTGAAACTGGGTGTGCGGTGTGAGAGAAAGTGGAGTCATGACTCCAATGTTAACATAAGCAATTGAAAGATTGTCATTGCCCAAAATGAGTCAGATTGTAGGTGGAGAAGTTTGGCAGAGAAAAGCATGCCTGCTGACTAAGGCACATTGATGTTGAGACATCCAGTAGGCATGTGCATAGAATACTGAGTATGTGGTTACATACTAAGCCTGGATTTGGTGACCAAGAACTGAACTGATGACATAAATTTAAACGTTACTAGCATATAGTTAGGAGTTAATGCTAGCAATTAGAATCACTGAAAAAGAGAGTATAAAAGTAGAACATAAAAGGCCAAACTCCACTGAAATGTTTGTATATCAAAATTGTTACCTCACACATTTCTTGTTTAGTGGTTATAAAGAAATCCTTGTATATATGGATGGAGATATAGTATCTGATTTTGCTGATAAACCCATAATATTAAATAAAGAATGCCACCATTCAAGATATGAAGCATTTTATAATGCTTTAAGTAGTTTCAAAGGGTTTCAATTTGTAATTCCATAATTCAGTAAGTATGTTAAACAAGGTAAGCGAAAACATATCAAGAGCAAAGTGAGATCTTTTCAGCAGGAGCTTCAGAGAGATTACATTGGAATAGAACTCCAAAATTTAAGTTAAAAAGAACATTTTAGAAAGTGAGGTTCCCTAAAAACTGTGGTTAGGATAATTTAAAGTGAAATTTAATCTTTGTGTTACAGTAAAATAATAGCTGTTAATGATAGTAAATGTTAAAATGTAATATTATGTAGAAGAATTCTCATTTTCATACTCAATTCACAATAAAAGCAATAGAAATGCCAACAGAAACATGCTAATGAAATAGAATGAGAATATTCAATCAACATAAAATAAGTCTTCATATTGCATCATATAGGTTTTAAATTTAAACAAAACTTATTTAAGTTAAACGTTGAATAGTTTTTTTTTAATTTTTTTTTGTGAACAGGGGAGGGTGGGAAACAACGGTATGGAACTTAGCATTCTGTATTTGAATGGAGTTGAGTATCTGTACCAAGTGAATATTTAGCATTGCAGCTGGCATTGCTGCTGACTGAAGAACTGTACTTTTTTCCCCAAGTATTTGCATTCTTAGAAATTTGTCTCCGTGTTTTTTTTGTTTTTGCTATTTAGGTAATATTTAGGAAGAATTCTACCACTGTACATCAGAACAAAATAGTTGGTCATCATCAAAGTAGGCCCAGAATATAAAAAGAATTAAAATATTCTGTTTTTTTCAACTTCCTTGTAATGTAAAAGAAGAGTTTTATTTTTTAAATACTACATTTGATCAGCTGAAGAATTTAAATGACCTGCAACCTCAAATTGTTAGATAAGTCTAGAGCATCTTATCCTACCTCCCAAACTATTAATGTAGAAATAACCGGGATTTATCTCTCTGAAAAACATGGGTTTCTCTCCTCATAAGAATGCTGTTGTATCCTCCTAGCAATTATAAAGAAATATTTGCTATAAGTCACAAGAAATATTACTGTGTTACACGTGGTAGGAAACCAGGTACAGAATAAACATCAGCCACTGCTGTCAAGTAATATAAAATAAAGTACAATTAGCTATTACAAGAAAGCTTTCAGGGAAACTTTCCAAATGGAAACCCAGTGCTTTGAATAACTTAATTAACTTCCTATGGGATCAAATCCATCACTGTTAAGTACCTGTCATATATAAGTATTGCCTACAGTAAGGCTCAATAAATGTTTTGTATTAATGCTAACATTATTTATGGGTCTATATTACAATATCTAGAGAAATGAAACATATTTGCCATATTAAAAAAGAACTTTTGTAATTGAACTAGCAGCTGCTGTGATATTTAAAAAACTAATATTGAAAGTGAACAATAGGGGAGCTGTATGGAATGTTTTATTAGGGGTTAGAGACATAAAGACATATCTCTGGGGTATTGTTGTCATCTTTACAAATCAGTATGAAGTGAAAACTTTTGTTACATTCCATATATGCCTACATAATCATCTTATGACAGCTTGAAACTCAGCCTCAGTGACCAGAGAGAACATTGTTTTTGAATCATTCATGAATTCATTCATGTATTTATTCACTCATTCAACAAGAACTGGATTTCTATGATGTCCACAAATTACATGTCCAGATAGATGCTGTCTCCCTGTTTTTCAAGATAAGGTGTGCCAATTTAGGTCTCCAAACTAAAAAGACTGAACATATCAAAATGATAATTCAAGCTTTGGCTGTTTGGCTCCAAGATCCATACTCTTATTAAACATTGCATTGTACCAGGGCTAAATAATAGTAAACAGTGGTTCTGTAATCTCAGTATAGTATATTCAGGCCGGCTATAACAGCTGATTTCTTTTATCACTGAAATGGTACATAGCTAATCTACTTTGAGAATGATGGAATGCAAATTTAGGAATTTAGAGACAGTCACTGTGGCATTGATTCACCATAGATTAGGACTGTTTTCTGTGCTGTACTTAAAACAGTATAATGATATAACGTGGAAAATGTTGGCAAAGTTGTACTAATAAGAAATATAATTGCTATTTCTAATGTCATGTGGAAGAAGGTGGGCATTTTATGTTCATACACAGAAGTCTCAGGCTCTGGACAACTGCATATGTTTATTGGCTGTATATGTCAAGCACCCCATTTTTTGCAGTTATGTGTTTTCACTTTTTCATATATTTTACATAGAGCAAAACTTTAAGCAATATTTATAACTCATACTTTTCAGCACCTAAAATACACTTGTGTTTTATGTCTATTTCAATTAATACTCAGAACACATCTAGGCATCTCCATTCTCATTTTAATAAAAGTAACAAAGAAAGTTTATTTAAATTACTCTGGGCAGCTGGGCACACTGGCTCACACCTGTAGTATTAGCATGTTTGGAGACCGAGGCAGGAGAATCACTGGAAGTCAGGAGTTCAAGACCAGACTGGCCAACATGGCAAACAGGATGAAAAATATTTTTATTTTCTCTACTAAAAATACAAAATATTAACTGGGTGGTGGCAGGCACCTGTAATCCCAGCTACTCAGGAGGCTGAAGCAGGAGAATCACTTGAACCCAGGAGATGGAGGTTACAGTGAACTGATATGGTGCCACAGCACTACAGCAGGGGTGACAGAGCGAGACTCCGTCTCAAAATAATAATAATAATAATAATAATAATAAGAAGAAATAAAATAAAATATTACTCAGGGCTACATTGGTGCTAAGTAGTGGAGTCATAATCAAACCTTTATTTGTGAGGCTCAAAAGCCAATGCCTTCTTTTGTTCAAGTTATTGAATTTTGCTTTCCATAATCTGATATGAATCTCTCAAAAAATGCATAAGCTGCATCAGAATGGAGTTTAGTTGGGCTTTAGAACATTATTACTCACTGGAATTTGATATCAATAAGTTTTCTGGTAATACTTTAAAAAAATATTTTCTTGCATATAAACAATTTTCATGAGCAATTTAGATTAGAGGACCACAGAATCCCTTGACATTTACAATTTTAAATGTCTTAGAACATTTGTTTGTGAAAATGAAGCACTAATCTCAAGCAATATACACAATTAATGTACTCCATGATGAAATTTTCTTATAAATCATCTTTATCATATTCTTTATAATAGATAAGTTGGAATGTTTGTTAAATCTATATTTCCCCCTGTGTTTTTATGCTTTTATGGTAAAGACAATTCTATTACCATAATACATATTATTCACAGGAAAAGTAGAACTGACAAATGTACTTTGATAACTGAAACCAACTGGAAAATAGAAAAAGGGAATTAGATTATTCTATTACCTCGATATAACTTTTCTACATTATCTTTATTTAAGTAAGGCAGTATTTTCCAAGAATGTTTAGTCTTTGGAGATTTCCTCACATTATATTACATCCTGAAAGACAGGGATGGAATGAAGACAAGAATCAGCAAGGCAGCTTTATACATTTCTAATAATAATAATAATTTGTTTGCATGCTAAACACTCCACTGAGCTTCTGACAGGCTGTCAGCTATTTATTAGTTGGAGTCAAACAGAACACTGAGCATGAGACTCTAAAAAGAACATGACCCTTTTATTCACTAGATATAAGCACTTCAAATAACTGACAAGATATTTAAATTGTCTGAAACAAAGTTTTCCTCAGGAGTAAAATGGAGATACTAACACCTGTATCATAGTGTTGCTATATTCAATTTGCATTAAAAAAAAGTTGTTGAGAGACCCATAGTAAGTCTTCAACAAATGTTAGCATAGTGTTATAATGGTGGAAATTAAAGAAGCAACAGTCCAAACTTAGTTTTGAACCAATTGAATAATAGGCACAGGTGCAAAATGGTGTGAAACATTTTGTTGTTGTTGTTGTTCCTAGTGAGGCTGAGTTTAGAGAACAGAACTTGAACTTGACCACCTTCGGGTCTGGATAATATGACCCATCAGTGAGGAGAGTGAGTTTCTACACAGGTAATCTGAGTCTGCCAAGGTAGACCAAGGACAAAGAGAGAAACCAAAGCACTTGTATAACTTCTAACACTACCTCTATTCCTATGACAAGGTGGGAACAGCGCACGTTCAACCTTTCTTTCATATTAACAAATATCCCTGCTTTCCATAGGGAGAATCCAGTGGTATGCAAAATAAAAGAAACTGGCTGACAGCACTTTAAGGAAGGAAGTTCTTAATTTCTAGAATGGCTAAAAGGAAGAAAAAGGTAGTCTAGTGTCATGGCTGAAGTCTTTGAATCCACACTGCCTGAGTTCAACCACAGCTCTACCAAATATTTCCGAGTAACATTCAGTGGGTTCCAAATTCAATTCACATAAGGATCAAAGTAGTATGTGTTTGTCTAACACTCAGAAGACAGCATAGCAGGGAATGTGTTTTCCCCTACAGCTTATTTCCTTTATTCCCTATTTCAGTGAGGTAGAGTTTGCATATAGTTTTAGAATGCAAATATGAATAACATAGAACTGTTTCTTTCACAGGGTTTGGGGGAAGGTAAATACTGGTTACCTTCACAATTTCAGTGAATAGAAAATTAAAAGAAGAAAGCTTGTTAATGAAGCTGAAAGTTTTACTACTCACATTTCAACCTAGGAATTCTGAATGCTATGCTATACAATAGGTAATTTTAGTTAGAAGTTATTTAATGTTTAAAACAAAATAAACAACACTTCAGCTTGAGTTTAAATTGGTTTTACAGAGAAAACAGAGGTATATCTGTAGCCATCTGATGATCTCATGATGCACATCAGTTTGCTTGAAAATTGGATGGGTTACTTGGAGAGAATGGATTCTAAGAGCAAATCAGGGAAGTAAATAAAAATAAATATTAGTAAATAAACATTAGTAAATAGCTTGATGCACAGGAAAATAGACATTGTGATTTTTGAGGACAGTGGTTGTCTTTAACTTGTATTTATCTATACAAGCTTATGATTCAAGCTTTAGTCAACTTTTGTTTGTGATCCAGGGAAAAAGTGGGGCTATCAGTTATTATTATTTTTTAATTTTCAGTAAAACCTTTTTTAGGGCATGCGAGCACAGGTAATACTGCTATGGTGACACTCTAAGAGAGTATAACTCAAGAAGGGGTATGCATCTTGCCCGGGTATCCTTAGAATATAAAACAGCTTTGAGCCTTCAATGGCTCCTATCAAACTTTGATACTACCGATTACAATGGAAACCAATGCTTGCGTGGGGGAAGCAATATTCAGTATAGGAATCAATCATACTAAGGAAACTCAGCGAGGAAACTATCTTCTAACGCAAATTACTAATGCCACTGTCAGAAGCCAATCATTAAAGTGTTTCAATCATGGATCTGACACAACATGCTAATTTTTGTTTTGCACTCAGTTGCCAAACAAAACACACAATGTTTACATTTTTTTATTGTTTGGGGCAAGACTGGAAAAGCTGTCAAAGAAATAAGTTATGGAGATCTCAAATGGAAATCAGTACTTATATCAAAAAATCAGTGACAAAGGTGAATTAATCATCAGTCTGTCTGGCAACATTAGACCATCTACAGAACAGTATTTCATGGCATTATCACAACAAACTTTCAGATATGGCTAAAAATAATGTTTAGGCATTCATGTTCCTGTCTCTCAAAGAAGCCTCTGAATGTCCTTGGTTCTTAGGCTGTTGTTAAAGCACGTACTCTGAATGAAGAGACCCACCAAACAGGCTTAGTGTGAACAACATGGCTGTTTATTGACCCGGGTGCAGGGTGTGCTGAGTCCCAAGAGAGTCAGTGAAGAGTGGTGGGATAGGTTTGGTGTAGGCAGTGGAAAGTTACAGAAGTTACAGTTTAGGGTGGTTTTCTGCAAGCTGGGAGGGGGTCATAGGATTGCAGACTGGGAGGTGGGTGGTAGGGTCTGGAGTCAGGAGGTTGACCAAGGTTGATTACAAAGTCCAGTGGCCTTGTTAACTGAGGACATAATAGAAGAATATCTCAGGTTAGTTAGGCACCGCAGGGGTTGAGCATTCTTCCGTTTTTCATGATCTTCCAGCTACTTCAGGTTTTCTAATTCCGGAAGGCCCTCTAGAGGTGTACATGTGGGTCACAAGGGTCACCATGGCATCAATGGTGCCGTCAGTCAGCCTAAAAGACCTTACAGCTATGAAGCAAAGAAAGCCAGAGTCGAAGCATAGATAGTATCAAATATGCTCAGAGGAATGCCTGTATTTAACTGTATTCAGTCTGGCTCTCTCCTTTGTTAATATTGATGTAATAATTGCACATTTTTCCTTTCCTATGTATGATATATGTTTTAGTGGTCATTTTTCATACTAATGTGTTTGGGAATTCTTTTCAAGTATCAATACATGCTCATAAAGAGAACATTTTGGAAAAATTTAAGTATTTACAAATAAAATTGGGAGTATTTGACATATTGTGCAGCATAACAAATACCAAAGTTCTAAATTTTAAATTCTACTTTTCTAGTTTCTAAAGCATTTTGTGGTTTGTTGTGTTCCAGCAGCTTATAGACATTTTTCTAAGATTTTCAAAAATAAATCAAAGACAAGATGAGCTGTACTCATTATTTATACATAATAAATAACATTTTCTTGATATGAAAATTTTTCATGACTTAGATATAATTTATAAACCTTGGAGTCAAATAAACTTCACATCTTGTCAGGTTCCTTTGGCTCATCACATTTTCTCCTTTAAAAATATTTTGTTCTTAAAAATGCTAATTAGCTATATGTATGTTGTATAAGTTTGCATGTGTGTATATATGGAGTTCTTTCACAGCAGACTATAATTAGTGATTATTGACATATTATTTGTCGTTATCCTGAGTCAAAAATGATATAAATTGTGATTTTCTATGGGAAATAAAACATGAGATATTTTAATATATAAAAACATTAAGAACTTGTTTAATGCAAGACGCTTAATGACTTAAACGTAATTTTATGTTTGGTCGTTTCATATAATGTTACAAAATTAAAACAGAGGCAATGGTGAATGCCACATGAATTTTTTCATAAGAAATGTTTTATAAAATCTTTAAATAAGTTGAATTGAATAATCTAAAATTTTTGGTAAACATACGTCCAAGAGAAGCCTAAAGTCTACCCAGGGACCAATTCTTACGTTTTTAAGGGGGTGGGAAAAATTTCCAGCTCGTTCCAAGGTTTTTGTCCCTTTGGCATTATCTCTCCTGCTGATTTTTGTTTCTATTTTCCATGCACTGTGAGCCTGAATAATGGTGCTTCCCTATTACATTTTCCTCTCATCTTTGTAGAAAACCTTGTGTATCTTTTGGCCACACTGATTTTCCTCTAGTAGCTGAGTCTTATTTCTGGGTTCTTGATGACTTGAGATGGTTCTTTTATTTAATGTTATTTTTGAGCAACCATAATGTGCAGTTTAAAAAAAACAAAGAAAAGATAATGTATAAGACGGTATGCTTTCTTCTTCTTTTCCCTTTTTTCTCTTAAAAATTGTATTTGCTTCAATTAGTGATGAATGTCACCAAGACATTCCCCTCAGCTTAGCTAAATTTTAAAGAAGTATCTTCCTGACTCTAGGCCCCTGATCTCCCTTTTCTTAGAAAATTTGTAAGTGCATATTCTTTCTCTGACCCTTAAATTACATACAAATCTCTCTGCCTCTTGCTAGTTTTACAACCAAGGAATGTCTATTTCATGGGCCTGGGAGACATTTCTTTGGAATATAATAATCTAAAAATGTAGTGCTACTTTCTCCCAGTCTCTGGGGAAGGAAGGGGTCTAATTTCAACAAGTGCCTATTAGCAAACACAGATGGATGGCCTAATCACAGGACAAATCTCTCTACCAGAGTCATAGCACTTCCATTAGCTCATTCCAGTGCTTAAACAAAACAAAACAAAAACAAAAACAGTTGCTTTTGGTTTCACGGGCGTTAAGTTCAGTCTCTCTCTCCTACCACCTTGCCTAATTTACTATGATGCTAGTTTTCTTTAGTAGTTCTGGTGTATAACTCAGATAGGATTTGACTCATCATTGGATTCCAGAGAGCCTGGCACCCAGAGGCCCAGGAGTATACCTTTAACTTTTGCTTTCCCAGGTGATTGATTGATCAGGGAACTTATTCCTGAGCTGTTGCTCTAAACCTCTGACCACTATAGGAATTGACGCTGATATGGTTTGGCTCTGTGTCCCGAACCAAAGCTCATCTTGAATTCTCACCATAATTTCCACGTGTTGTGGGAGGGACCCAAGGAGAGATAATTGAATCATGGGGGCAATTTCTCAGATACTCTTCTCCTGTTAGTGAATAAGTCTCATGAGATCTGATGTTTTGATAAGTTGTTTAGTGAAAAATGTTGAACACCCAAAACTCCCAGTCTCGATGGGAGAGTAGGCACCTAATGCTCTTGAGCACAGATTAGGAAATACAGATGACACAATCACCTTGACCACCTTCCTGTGGCATCTCCTTCAGAACGTTTTGCCAGCTCACTCTAGTGCTTAAAAAACCTTTCAACTTTTATTTCAGTAGAATTCAATCTCTGTCCAATAATTCAATACTCTTGAATAAGTGTTCTTTGCTTATTCAATTTGTCAGTAGAATTTTTCATAAGCATGTCCTTTACCTGAGTATAGTATAGTTAACATACATCATTTTCCCTGATACGGTGTCCCTGTGCTCTATGCATCCCAAACATCTAATTTAATCCACAATCAACTTCAAGAATAGTTTTCCTCTATTCATTTAGCTGAGGAAACTGAGGTTTAGATCAACTAAGTAAATCATCATACCAAGTCATTCAGATAAGCTTCAGGACCCCTCTCTTAGCCCACTTCTTTTAAAGTGCTGTGCCTATTTTTGTGTTTGTGGCCCTGTGTTTTTTTTCCTTAAAAGAAGATCCTCTCAGATTGTTTGAAATGTTACTGAACCTGGGCCTTCACACAGCCAATGAGTGTTAAATTTAGTGTAGCATTCCAACAGTATCCACTATTGTTTGGTTACAGGACCTCCTATGGATAGGAAAATCTGTGGATACTTACATCCCTGATATAAAATTGCATAGAATTTACATATAACCTGTGCACACCCTCCCATATACTATATTTTAAATCCTTTCTAATTACTTATACTACCTAATACAATGGAGTTACTTTGTAAAAAGTTGTTATGCTGTATTATTGAGAATAATTATAAGAAAAAAGTCTGTACATGTTCAATACAGCACAGTTTTTAAAAATATTTTTGATCCATAATTGATTGAATCCATTAATGTAGAATAAATGGTCAACTGTATTTAAATCTGGGAATGTCCAAATTCAATGCCTGTGTGCTCTTTTCATTACAGTTATTTTCCAGATTTGCTGCTTGGAGCTCTAGCGTTCATAGAATTATCTTGAAGGCAGATGTGCAGAACTGTTGGCAGCAGGAGAAGCTGAAGTCTGGGACCTCCACACCAACTGCAACTAGATCAGCCATGCTTCCATATCTCCATTTATCTATGTACATGTTATTTGAACCAAATTTGTTTGAAAGAAATGATTCTGTGGGAAAAATGGTTTAAAAGGAATGGCATAATACAGTGCTGCTTAGTCTCCTTTTCACTGAATACATTTTGATGGAGGGTAGCAAGTGTGGAAAGTTAATTATACAAAATGTATTAAATATATTTTGAACTGAAAAGGCCTAACAAATTATCTAGCTCAGGCTTTCTTTTTAAAGGCTGGAGAAATGAATCACAGAAGAGAAAGTAATTTACCTAAGGTCAAAGACTAGTTCAGCATAGAATTGCAATTATTAAACTCTCATAATGCATTGTGTCTCTAGTTTATTTGAGAGATACTTCTAAAAACCACCTAATGAAACTTGTTATTATATTGACTATAGTGATGCTTTTGGGGTCATTGTTCACTATATATCACTTTACTCTTTTATGAGTGAGCCCAAAAGTTATTTAACTTAGTTTTAAATTAAAACATTTGGTATTGAGTAGATTTTGGGATTGTTTTGCTTTTCCTTATCATGTTAAATTGAGTGATTGAATTTCTCTTTGGTTGGCCAAAGAGACTGAGGAGCTTAAAATTATCACTGACAGGGTTGAGTTACAACCACATAAAGGATATAGAATTTCGCAATTTGTATTATCTCTACCAAGTTTATTCCTGCTTTTTGCTGTTTAGTATAATTTTTCCAAGGCTTTAAGTTTTTTAAATTATACATTGGTAGATTGATCTACCTTTTGGTAAGCTGTCACAATTCATTTGGACTGATTCTAGCCAGTAACACAGGGGCCATGTTCCATGAAGATTTTTGTGTAACTGTATCCCCATCTCACTTATATACAAGTATTTTCCTAGATCTGAGCACACAGTTTTATACATTATAGACAGCCAATAAATACTGATTGAATGGATAAATGTACAAAGGGAAATTATATCAAATACATATGAACGCCAACATTCTAAAGGCAATGACAAAGTGAAGACGAGAGTTGAGTCTCCAGATCCACAGATAAAGAAAAAGTTCATGTATTCAGTTCTTAAAGTGTTTTGGATTCTGTGCTGTATACTTTGTAGAAACTATCATATTTTGTAATCTTATGCACCTTAGGTTATAAGGCTTATTTTAAAGATGAGGAAACCAAGGTGCAGAGGGGCCAAGACCAAGTTTACATGATTAGCAAATTGCAGAGTCAGTGTCTGGAACTTTGTATCTCTTTTTAAGAGCAACAATTTTGTGCTCTTTTCATTTTTAAATTAACATTTTTTCTTTACTTTTAAAAATTACTTTGTTGTTTACTTTTTGTAATCATTTTTAATATCTTGTAAGTTATTATGTGTCCCAGTAAAGTATAGAGAAAGTAATACAATGGTTTAAAGCAAGGAGACACTATTTAAATTTAATGAATTATGAGGTGGTGTTTAAGGTACATATTGAAATTTGAATGGGATTTGAACTGTAAGAAAGAAGAAAAAATAAACATAAATCAGACATATTAGATTCTCTGAGAAGAGGCCCATAGTCATAAAGTGTGTCCATAATCAAATAAACCTGATTATCATTTCCATTTCAGTCTCAAGATAAATGTCGAATTGTATTAAATAGATTTTCTTGACAATTATGGAGATTGACAGTCTATAATACATAAAATAGTAATTCAGAAGAAAAAATCTAGCGTATGAATGTTGGATTTGAAACCCATAACCACTGCTTATTCACTTGAACGAGTTACTTTCTACGTAATGTGTCAGTTTCCTTTCTAAAAAAAAACAAAGCTACTGTTAGTTATTGTATCACAATTGCTGCATAAACTAGGTAATCCTTAATATATCAAAAAGGACAATACCTTGCATGTGTTAGTTTTCATTTACTCTATTTGTTATCAATTACTTTGAAAAACATATTTTCTGATGTTTTATAAACAACTATTTTGTATTTATAAATACATTTTCTTCTAACGATCCTTTGGGTGGAAATCATAAGCTATTTCCTTAAATTTTATTAAATCGAATGATTAGAGGTGTCTGATCAGTTTGAAATTTCTCTCTTCATTTCAGTTTTGAGTCTTCTAGTCAGATAGTCATGAGTAGTAGGTACTGTTCAATTCTGTCTAACATGTTACTCATTATCAATGAAGCGAAGTATTCTTTGCAGTAGGTTTTCTCTTTATTCAATCCTCTTTTTGGTCTTTGCTTGAGGATACAATAAAAGATCAAGAAGCCATCATAAGGATGTATTTCCAATTCCCTAGGGAATTTTTACAACTCAAAGACCTAAGCATTATCAAAGCCTTTGAGATGGAAGCCCAGAAGTGGAGTATATTAATGACTGCGCTTTTGAACGGCTTATGCAATAAAATATGCAAAAGCCAAGAAAAGCTTTCAGAGTCAGCACAGTCCTGATTATCTTTAAAAGAATACCAGAGTTATACACTATAAGGAGAATATACACAAAAATATTTTTATTGTCAATTATTGAAAATTAACATTTTACTTGATAAAAATATTAGTTGAAATTATATGTATATATTCTTCAAACTCCTATTAGCCTCTAAATAACTAAATCATTCAATTCAAAAATATCTCCCAAATGCCTATGTAGTATGTAGAGTAAGTCAGCTATTCTGCCAGGTTCGATGTTATAAGTTATCAAAGTAAAGGTTAGCCAGACCTTCAAACTAATGCTAATCTGCAGAAGAAAATAAACGAAATTAACAATTAAGGTATTTCATAGTAAGCATGAGGTCATTGGAGCACAAGGAAGAAAATGTCCATGAAATTGGAAACAAAGCAAACATTTTAGATCAAGGTAACATTTGGATTGATACAGTTTGCTAGTTGCTGTATGTAAATGCAAAATTTTACAAAATGGTTATTAATTACCTCCACCCAACTGCCCAAGTGATTGTCATAGATGTCTTACTTAAAATCTAAAAGTCTTTACCTCGATATACATTTTCTTGTTGTTCATCTAATGATTACCATGTAACATTCTCTTTTTTCGTATAAAATGTCCAAACTAAGAGTGAATTTTTCTACTATTCTTTCAGAGGTTATTTCCCTTGTACCAAGATTGTAATAATCCTGATACATGCTCTTAAAAGGTATTAAAAAAAAAAAAGTAAAGACATGCCAGATGGAGAGGACAATCTGTGCCACGGTAAACAGCTGAGACAGATACTGATGTTTTATGAAATGGATGTGTAAGAGTGAGTGGTGAATTCAGACAAGTAAGAACTTACATTAATATTTCATAAAAGACATTATTTGAAAATGAAGAAGTTTAAAATTTTCATTAGTATTTCTGAAAATCTAGTGAAGAATTTTAAGAAGTATAGGCACACCGACATATTAATTTTTAAAATTAATATAATTATGAAAATGTTCAAACAGTCAAAAGTTGAGGAAACGGTATAAAATTAACCACTGTATATTTATAACCGAAATGAAACAATTATCAAATCATTTAAATATTTATAATACTTATTTGCTGACATATAACTAAACCATAATTAAATGTCTTCAATAGTCTCAATATATTTAATTTCTATGCTTGTTTTTTGTTTCTTTGTTTGTTGCGATGGAGTCTCTCACTGTCGCCCAGGCTGGAGTGCAGTGGCACAGTCTCGACTCACTGCAACCTCCACCTCCTGGGTTCAAGTTATTCTCCTGCCTCAGCTTCCCTAGTAGCTGGAATTACAGGCACCTGCCACCACGCCCAGCTAATTTTTTGTATTTTTAGTAGAGATGGGGTTTGACTATGTCGGCCAAGCTGGTCTCAAACTCCTGATCTCCTGATCTGCCTGCCTCAAACTCCCAGAGTGCTGGGATTACAGGCATGAGCCACCGCCCTCGGCCTGGTAATTGTTTCAATCAGAACCCATATAAGGTATTCCCGTTATGTTTGGGCTTTGTACAATCTAAGTCTCTTGACTTGGAATAAAGTATCCTTCACTGCTTTTAGTTTCTACTATTGATGGTTGCAAAGTCCAGACCAATTGTCTTTTAGATTTCCCATATTTTATAATTTTATTTATTTTTTGATGGCATTTGTTTTTCTACCTTCTGTTTTGTGTTAGGTGACATTAACTCTAGAAGTTTGATTTAGTTCATATCCAACTTGTCAAAAATAATCCAGAATTAGTTTAGTAGAAGATACAGCTGAATTTCTTGATATACAAGGTAAATTATCAATTATATAATAGTAAGTGAACAAAAGCAAAGCAGAGTTTACAAAACAGTCTGTGGGACAATGAGCTGTGTTCTGTTGTGTTCCTGTGTTTGTTCACATTTCTTTTTCAAAGTCCTGATATAAAACCACCAGGGCTTAGCAGTCTGCTCTAAAGTAGATCAACATAGTTATTAGGGAAAGTAATTTCAATAATCTGTAGTGTTTCTTAAAAAAAAGAAAACGAAAACTTGTGATTTCAACCGTAAAAGGTACATGTAAAAGGTACATGTTTTATCTCTCAGTAATGGGTTCTGGCATCCATCTGTTACCCTCTCTGCTAGGTAAGCCAGGATTGTGCCATTTCCCTCATAGTAATCCCTCAGTCTTTCCTTTAGGTCAAACTCACGTCCTGGAGGAGCCAAACTGACTACAGGCTAAAGCCTTTTTATGACATACCATCTGCTGGATGACAGATTAAAATTATCAAAGGAAATAAATGTTTAAGCATCTGTATATCAGAAAGCAGAGGAAGGCAAAAAGTATACAATCACAAATATATTAGGCAACATTCAGAAACTTATATTTATTCAGTTTTGTTTTGTTTTATTGGTGTACAGTCACCTAAAAAAATTAATCTCATAGATTAACTGGGCCAAATTTTGATTACTAACATTTATTTTTCCTAATTGAATACTTAATTGTTCCACTTATCCTGACATGGTTAACTTGTTTTTGATTGTGCAGATTTATTTGTTGGCTATGTAACATTCAGATGTTTATCTTCAATAATGGAGCAATAATCAGAAAATGTTGTAGATGTTTTAGACTGGACTAGAAAGTCTTGTATAAATTAGTGAATCCAATTACTAAATCACCATACTAGGCTGTTCATAACATATAAACAACTAAGAGATTTGTTTGAATTCTGAAAAAAGCAAATATATGAAGTGACAAATATACCACATTTTGATAAAGAAGCATGCTAGGGCTTCTGATCGCAAAAAAAAATATGTAGTCCAAGGTACAAAATGAGGACACATAAAGTGGAGATTGGTAAAAGTTGCTATCTGGATTTGTTTTATTGTGGAAGACAATTTAATGTACTAGATGGAGCTTAACTAATGCCTTTATGTGACTTTCTAAAAAAAAAAAAATCCAACTCCACATTAGTTTTAAAATTCAAATTTAAAACCTTTAGCACAGGCTCTCATTTGTTTAAGGCATTCTTATCTCCTTCTAAGTTTTTTTGGTAAATCATCTGCATGAAAAATATAATAAAATATAAAGTTTCAAATTTTCTCTAGAATTTTCAGCACGAAATATTTCACACTAATTTAGCATACTTAAACACAAAAAGAGAATGGGAAAATGATATCAGATGTATATGGGGTCCAGGTATTGAGTAAATTAGGCTAATATTTTAAAATTACTTTGACTAATGTGATCAAAATTAAAAGACAATTTCAACAGAGAACTATAAACTTTAAAAATAATCAGTTGACATTATAGAAGTAAAAAATGAGAAAAAACCCTGAGAGTACTCAATAAATAGTTTTCATAACTCATCAGATACAATTGATAAGGGAATTAATGAACTAAAACAAAATTAGAAGAAAATATGCAGAGTCAAGTTCACCCTACAACCAAATCTCAAAATATATAAGCAAAAATTAAAAAGAAATAACAAAAAATTGTATAATTATATTTAACATACCTTTCTAGCAAATCATCTCTAAGCATGATATAGCCATTAAGAAAGAACAAAAAACAAAATTGAGCTAAGTACTAAGTGACTGTATAGTTTCCATAAACTGCTACATTCATTTTTGTTATTGTTATTCTGGGTCACATAGCAGGTTGCAATATATTTCAAAGGATTACAAGATATAAAGTATGTATCTTATCCAATAAAATCAATATAGAAATCAAACTTATAAAAGATAACTAAAAAATCTGTATATGTTTGGAAATTAAGATATATGTGTCTAAAATCTCATTGGTAAAATACTTAAAATTAGAAAAATATTTTAAATGTTTATTTAATAAAATATAACACAGAATATGTATACTGCTGCAAAAGTTCTACTTAAAGTATATTTAAAGTGTGCGTTTGTGTGTGTGTGTTTGTGTCTGTGTGTGTGTAGTTAGGAATATATGTATGCATATAAAGGGATATATGTATACAAATATATGTATCCCTAAATGCATATAATAGAAAATAAAGTCTGAAAATTAGTAATAAATTATCCATCTACAAAAATTAGACAATTAAAAACAGATTAAATAAAATGAAAATAGAAATAAAAATATAATAATTACAATAGAATAAATTAATATAACATAGGATGCAAATATGTATCAGAAAACATCAGCAACTCAGTTGTGGTTCTCTTAAGAGAGTAATAAAATTGATGAAGCCCTGGTAAGATTAACTAAGGAAAAATAAAAGAAGACACAATTTTCCAAATTCAGAAATTAAAAGCAAGATATCACTATAGACTTCACAGACATTAAAACGATAATATTGAAAGTGACATAATAGCCCCATATACAGCTTTTCTGAATAAACATAAAACTTTACCTTTCTGGTCTTAAAGCTTAAAGCTTACATTTGTTTTATCTGAGTTCCCTCCTCAGGAAATGAGTCTTAGTTCTCTGAAAAAGTATCAAAGAACTGAAACTGACCAGATCACCATATCCAGGCAGTGAGATGCCAGACCCCTTCACTTGCTTTGCTTGATTCCTTACCCCTCTTTAATTCCTGTTGTCCTTACCAACCATCTGCATCTTGTTGACTAAATCCTTCTCTTGCTTACTTCTCTGTGGTTCCTGTTTTCTCACATGTGGTTCTATTTCTTCCCTGCTGTATAAACTCCTAATTGTTGTTCATCAGGGAGATGGGTTTGAGACTTATCTGCTATCTCCTCAGTTGTAGCACCTGATTAAAATATTCATCCCTGGGGATACTCTTGTGTCAGTGATTGACTTTTTGTGCAGTGAGCAGCAGTACCTAGGCTGAACCCCCTGGCATTTTGGTAACAATATAAGAATATTATAAATTATTTTCTCTCACAAATTTTTTAAAATTTAGATAGAATTGAATATTTGTAGAAAAAAAACTATGAAACACAGTTGCAAACAATCTACAGAAAATAAGTCCCATCTGCAATATATATTACATTCAACCAAACTGACAAAATTGGTTTAATATTTTAAAATATTTGAAATTTTAAAAATATTATATTATCTTAATAAATTCCAAAGCCAATTATAACATTTAATACATGGTGAATATCTTAGTAAATTATAAGTCAAATAGGAATGGATTAATCTCATAGAGTATATAGAAAAACTGTATACAGAAAACATCACATTTAGTATAAACAAATAGGCTTTTCACTGAGATTGGAAATAAGATAAACCTTGCTGCCATCCACATTTCTATTAGGCTGAAGGTCTCTACCAATGCAATAATAATAATAATAATAATAAAGAATAAAAATAAATAAAATGTATAATGATTGTAGAGAAAAAACTGAGTTGATTTCATTGTGCGTATTGAAAAGACAAACTAATGTATAGGTAAACGTTAGAATTAAGTTGAGTAAAACTGCTTTTTCTCAACCAGAATATTTCTGTTGTCATATGTCAATAAAATCAAATAGAAAATAAACTGTAATAAAACAATATAATTTATAGGAACAATAAAAAACAAGTAGTAGGTATTCATTTGCCTAACAAAATATTTAGAAATTTTAGCACAAAAAACTATGAGGTATTATTGATAGTTTTTTTTTAAATTTATATAAGCAGAAGAATATACTATGGTCTTGGAAGAAAGGCTTTATATTGTAGGAAACTAAACCTTAACTCGGGATATATAAAGCACTAACAATCAAAAGTTTGACAAATTGGACTACCTGAAACTTAGGGACATCTATGTATCAGAATTAAAGTTAGTCTGAAGACTGCTATAAGTATTTGCATTTAATTTATATAATAAAGGACTTCATCTAAAATATACAACAGGTAAAATCTATTGAACATTTTCAAAACAAAAGAAAAATGGCAAAAAATTGAAAGTGCATTTCCTAAGTGATATCCAAATTGCTCTGAAACATAAGAAATTCCATTTCAATTCATTAGGCATAACATAAATGCAAATTGAAACCACAATAACTGCACAGCTATTAGAATGACCTCTACTGGCAGCAATGCAGAAAGGGTCTCCCTAATAGCCTCATCTCCAGCATGCCTCATGCATTCCCCTGCTGATTCTCTTTGACCTCAATGGTGCTCACCCACCCACCCAGGCAGATGAGCTCCAAATCTACACCAATGATCAGAGCTTTCTATTATTCCTCATGGTATTCTTCATGCTGTGACTTCTCCTCACCCTCCTTCAGAAGATCCATTTCTCAAGATTTAAATGACTATTAGGTATTCTTTCAAGTTCAGGTGTGCAGTCTCTTGACGATTGATTCTTTCAGGGTTAGTGAGTGGAGCACAATATACCATAAGAGACATAAGATTAATGATAGCCATGAGTCCCATGCAAACAACTTGCAGGGCCAATACTGTTTCATTCAGCTACATAATGCAACTTAGCCTGGTGATTTCCAATACTGGCCCACAGATTCCCAGCAGAGAAGTCTACTTTAGTACACGTGCTACTTTCATAAACCTTACAGCAAAGCTTACCCTTATAGCTTACATTTTCTTTATAAAAGAAACTCCTGGTAACTGACCCAGACTGAATATAGGAAGAAGAAAGGGAGAAGAACTCCCAAACTCTGAGAATGGCCTCTGCACAGAGACGCTCCTGGTCAGGGGGTAAACTGATACCCTGGTTGTATCTAGCCAAAGCCACTGCCTATTTATGCTATCTGTCTTGTAAGAAGGCTGCCAAAATAAACTGCTTGAACACCGGGTGATGTCTAAGGCTTATCTTTGACTGGAAGCAGATTGAAAGAAAAAACATTGCTTCTGGGAAGTCTGATTAACTATGACCACCAGAAACCCTCAAAGTACAAGTAATAAAGAATGTTTCCAGAGCCACAATAAGGAAAGGGAAAATAGATTTGACATGTGTTTCAGCAGGAAGAAGAAGGAATAAACATAGAGAGTAGAACTCATCATGGAAAGACCACTTTAATACCTAAGAACTTAATCATTAGAAAGACTCATAGTCATATGTTAAAACATTTCTACAGTCTTGTTTATACAAATTATTTAATATGTGGGAAAATGCTTCTAATATTAAACAGCATATTGCAATCAGCATTAGCACTTAGGCATCTAAAACACAGAATCTCTTATAAGTGAGACAAAGAGAATGGGAGAAGGGGCAAAAGATATTTGTTAACTTTTTATCTAATTAATATTCCAAGATACTTTTAAGTATGTAAAAATTATTGTTTACAAATAGAAACTTAACTGTACTTATAAACCCTAGAAGAAAACCTAGGTAATACTATTCAGGACATAGACATGGGCAAACTTCATGTCTAAAACCCCAAAAGCAATGGCAACAAAAGCCAGAATTGACAAATAGGATCTAATTAAACTAAAGAGTTTCCACACAGTAAAAGAAACTATCATCAGAGTGAACAGGAAACCTACAGAATGGGAGAAAAATTTTGTAATCTATCCATCTGAAAAAGGGCTAATGCCTGTAGTCTACAAGGAACTTAAATTTACAAGAAAAATCAAACAACCCCATCAAAAAGTGGGCAAAGGATATGAACAGACACTTTTCAAAAGAAGACTTTTATGTGACCAACAAACATATAAAATATAGCTCATCATCGCTAGTCATTAGAGAAATGCAAATCAAAACCACAATGAGATACCATTTCATGCAAGTTGGAATGGCGATCATTAAAAAGTCAGGAAACAACACATACTGGAGAGGATGGGGAGAAATAGGAACACTTTTACACTGTTAGAGGGAGCGTAAATTAGTTCAACCATTGTGGAAGACAGTGTGGTGATATCTCAAGGATCTAGAACCAGAAATGCCATTTGACCCAGCATTCTCATTACTGGGTATATACCCAAAGGATTACAAATCATTCTACAGTAAAGACACTTGTACATGTATGCTTATTGCAGCACTATTCACAATAGCAAAGACTTGGAACCAACCCAAATACTCATCAATTATAAACTGGATAAAGAAAATGTGGCACATATATACCATGAAATACTTTGTAGCCATAAAAAGGATGAGTTCATGTCCTTTGCAGGAACATGGATGAAGCTGGAAACCATTATTCTCAGCAAACTAACACAGGAACAGAAAACCAAACACTGTATGTTCTCACTCATAAGTGGGAGCTGAACAGTGAGAACGCATGGTCACAGGGAGCGGAACATCACACACTTGGGCCTGTCAGGGGGAGGAGGGCTAGGGGAGGGAGAGCATTAGGAGAAATACCTAATGTAGATGATGGGTTAATGGGTACAGCAAACCACCATGGCATACGATACATATGTAACAAACCTGCACATTCTGCACATGTATCCCAGAAGTTAAAGCATAATAAAAAACTATATATTTTATTTACCATAGATTATTGGTTTACAGGTGTTGTTTGGTTTAATGAGTAAGTTATTTAGTTGTTATTTATGAGATTTTGGTGCACCCATCACCAGAGCAGTATACATTACACCCTATTTGTAGTCTTTTATCCCTCACCCCCTCCCACCCTTTCCCCCAAAGCCTCAAGTCCATTGTATCATTCTTATGCCTTTGCATCCTCATAGGTTAGCTCTCACATATCAGTGAGAACATATGATGTTCACTTTTCCATTCCTGAGTTACTTCACTTAGAGAAATAGTCTCCAGTGTCATCCAGGTCAATGCAGATGCTGTCAATTCATTCTTTTTTATGGCTGAGTAGTATTCCATTGAATATTTATACCAATTTCTTTATCCACTCATTGATTGATGGCTTTTGGGTTGTTCTCATGATTTTGCGTTTGCAAATTGTGTTGGTAAAAACATGAGTATTCAAGTAACTTTTTTTTTTTTTGTATCATGATTTCTTGTTTTCTGGGGAGATACCCACTAGTGAGATTGCTGGATCAAATAGTAGTTCTACTTTTAGTTCTTTAAGGAATCTCTGTACTGTTTTCCATAGTGGTTGTATTAGTTTACATTTCCACCAGCAGTGTAGAAATCTTCCCTGATCACCACATCCATGCCAACATCTACTGTCGTTTGATTTTTTTATTATGGCCACTTTTGCAGGTGTAAGGTGATACTGCATTCTGGTTTTTATTTGCATTTCTCTGATCATTAGTGATGTTGAGCATTTTTTCATATGTTTGTTGGCCATTTGTAAATCTTCTTTAGAGAATTGTCTGCTCATCTCCTTAGCCCATTATTTGATGGGTTTGTTTGCTTGTTTGTTTTTGCTGATTTGACTAGTTCATTGTAGATTCTTAATATCAGTCCATTGTCAGATGTACAGATTGTGAAGATTTTCTTAAATTCTGTGGGTTGTCTGTTTACTCTGCTGACTCTTCCTTTTGCCATGCAAAAGCTCTTTATTTTAATTAAGGCTCAGGTATTTAGTTTTTTTAAATTGCATTTGCTTTTGGGTTCTTGGTCATGAAATCCTTGCCCATGAAATCCTTGCCCAAGTCAATGTCTAGAAAGCCTTCTCCAATGTTATCTTCCAGAATTTTTATTGCTTCAGGTCTTGGATTTAAGTCCTTAATCCATCATTAGTTGATTTTTGTAAAAGGTGAGAGATGAGGATCCAGTTTCATTCTCCTACATGTGGCTAGCCAATTATCCCAGCACCATATGATGAAAAGGGTGTCCTTTCCCCACTTTATGTTTTTGTTTGCTTTGTTGAAGTTCAGCTGGCTTTAAATATTTGATTTTATTTGTGGGTTCTCTATGCTGTTCCATTGGTCTATGTGCCAATTTTTATACAAGTACCATGCTGTTTTGGTGACTATGGCCTCATAGTATAGTTTAAAATCAGGTAGTGTGATGCCTCCAGATTTGTTCCTTTTGCTTGGTATTGCTTTTGGTATGTGGGCTCTTTTTTGGTTCCATATGAATTTTAGAATTGCTTTTTTCTAATTCTGTGAAGAATGATCATGGTATTTTGATGGGGATTACATTTAACTTGTAGATAGCTTTTGGCAGTTTGGTCATTGTCACAATATTGATTCTACCCATTCATGAGCATGGGATGTGTTTCCATTTGTTTGTGTCATCTATGACTTCCCTAAGCAGTGTTTTGTAGTTTTCCTTGTAGATGTCTTTCACCTCCTTGGTTAGGCATATTCCTATGCATTCATTTTTTTTTCCAGTTATTGTAAATGAGGTTGAGTTCTTGATTTGATTCTCTGTTCGGTCCCTGCTGGTGTATATAATAACTACTGATTTGTGTAGATTAATCTTGTATGCAGAAAGTTTGATGAATTATTTTATTAGTTCTAGAAGCTTTCTGGAGTAGTGTTTTGGCTTTTAGAGGTAAACACTCATATTATCAGGAAACAGTGACAGTTTGACTTCCTGTTTGCCGATTTGGATGCCCTTTATTTCTTTCTCTTGTCTGATTGCTCTGGCTAGTATGCCCTTTATTTCTTTCTCTTGTCTGACTGCTCTGGCTACTATGTCGAAGAGGAGTAGTGAAAGTGGGTATCCTTGTTTTGTTCCAGTTCTCAGAGGGAATGCTTTCAACTTTTCCCCCTTTGGTATTATGTTAGCTGTGGATTTGTCACAGATGGCTTTGATTACATTGAGGTATGGTTCTTGTATGCTGATTTTGCTGAAAGTTTTAATCATAAAGGGATGCTGGATATTGTCAAATGCTTTCTCTGCATCTATTGAGATGATCATGTGATTTTTGTTTTTAATTCTGTTTATGTGGAATCACACCTCAAGGAACTAGAGAAACAAGAACAAACCAAACCCAAACCCAACAGAAGAAAAGAAAGAACCAAGATCAGAACAGAAATAAATGAAATTTAAATTTAAAAAGGTAAATGAAACAAAAAGCTGGCTCTTGGAAAAGATAAATAAAATTTATAGACCATTAGCAATATTAGCTAAGAAAAGAAGAGAGAAAATCCAAATAACCCCAATAAGAAATGAAATGAGAGCAATTACAACTGACACCACAGAAATACAAAAGATCATTCAAGGCTACTGTAAATACAATTATGCTCATGAACTAGAAAACCTAGAAGAGATGAATAAATTCCTGGAAAAATACAACCTTCTTAGCTTAAATCAGGAAGAATTAAATACCTTGGACATACCAATAACAAACAATGAAATTAAAATGATAAACAATTACCAACAACAACAAAAAAAGTTCAGGACCAGAGGGATTCAGAGCAGAATTCTACCAGACATTCAAAGAATTGGTACCAATCCTTTTGACACTATTCCACAAGATAGAGAAAGAGAGAACTCTCCGTAATTCATTCTATGAAGCCAGCCTCACCTTAATACCGAAACCAGGAAAGGACATAACCAAAAAGAAAATTACAGATCGATATTCCTGATGAACATAGATGCTAAAATCCCTAACAAAATACTAGCTAACCGAATCCAATAACACATCAAAAAGATAATCCATCATAAGCAAGTGAGTGTCATACGACGCATGCAGGGATGGTTTAATATTTACATTTGTCAGCATTATGTATAAATAATTTTATATACGGAATATTATTTTAGAAGTTATTTATTTGATTATTTCATTTAAAAAACAATTTTCAACATCCATCCATAATAATTCCCCTTGCCCTACCTCACTTCTCTGTTTTTATTTTCTCAGCAACAAAGAATATTCTAATGTTATCCACTTAGACAACTAGCTGCTGTTTTTATGCAGTAAAATATTTAAAGAATAGCTGCATGCCAGATGGAAATTACCTGTAGTAGTGCCAAAAAATGTATTTAAAAGGCATGATTTTACTTTTATATTCTCTTGGAGTCTATTAATATTTTTATGAACATAGAGTTGCAAAAAAACAATATCAGTGTATGATTTTGGGAACTGTGTTAGAAAAAAAAGGAAAAATACAAAAAAAGGAAAAAGAAAAACAAATATAACAGGGCAGATAGGGAAGGAGTGGAGGCTAGGATAAAGTTCCAATAGAGATAAAAAATATGGATCCTGATCTCCTAATGTAGGTTACTAAGGGGATCAAAAAAATCCATGGGTAATAAGGAAAACATCAGTTCTGTAACTAAGTGCTATGAAGAATCTCACTACCACTTCTTTGGCTTAACTTGTCCTGTTGTTAAATCAGAGAACCTTGTAATGCTTGCCTTTTACTTTTGACTTTCTCAGGAGCTAACGGAAGCAACAGGATACAGGAACCCATAATATGGAGATAATTCTGGCAGCTGATAATATGAAAGAAACAAAATCCACTGGAGACAGTAGCCATACTGAAGTATGAGTGCTTTCTGTGATGTTAGCAAAATGTGGACGGAATGGTGTTAGAGTGTAAATAGGCTTAGCAGCACAAAAGCATTGTAAAGGGAAGACCAGGAGGTTCACAAGGAAAATGACAAACTAGTGACAAAAATTTTTAACAATGACTGTAGGAATACTGAAGAAATACTTTTGGGTGGGTAGCAGATGATGACTTCTGCAAATGTGGGTACTCAATAATGAATCGCCCTCTGATAATAAGAGCCAGTTTTCTATTTTCTAGAGGCCTTCATGGAAGTGTTTAAAGTACTTGAATTTGTGCTGGGAGAGGCTGATGCCTTGTCTGGCTTTCAGTATTAACATTCCTCATCATTTATCAAAGGATTTTCTCCTGTTTGAGCAAAAGTTATAAAAAAAATCCAGTTGCCTATTAATTTAATGGGAATGATATGATCTTTTAATAATATCAGTAAATAATACTTGTCTGCAATATTATATTTTTTACAATTATATTTTCATAAGTAACCCCAAATATACACGCTTTTCAGGACTCCTCTAAACCTCCTAACGTAGATGGTGGAAGATAAATCTAAACTGTGTAATTGTTCTTACAGTCTTGAATATAATGATCATGATATAATTCCTCAACTATTCACTAAAGCCTTATGGATTCCACTATATTAAGCTCTAGGTATGTCTACTTAAGAAGTACACAGAATAACTTTAGGTATATAATATACTTACTGTGTACAAAATGAGGCAACTGAGAAAGTAGGGAGTCTAGCACCTCAACATTCAAACTGTGATCTGTGCAGCAGAAGCAGCATCTGGCATGTATTCTAGCATGGTGCAGTCTTGCTCCACTTATTGTCCAAAGATATAGAAATTAAGCCAGTTGTGTTTTTCCAGAGTTGTAAGGTACATACAATCTTGCTTGTGGATGATTAACATCTGCTTTTAGAACTGCCATAGTTAAAAAATGTCTATTATAAGTTTGTAACTAAAGCTAATTATAATGTGGATAACTAAAACCTATTCTCATATGTGAACCTTTCCTAGTATTTTTAGAATTACTAAAATCAATAATTAAATAAACAAATAGCACATGTATCAGGATCTGAATGTCTTGTAAAAGGTTTATATAAGTAATCAAAACAGCATGGTATTGGTACCAAAACAGACATATAGACAAATGGAACAGAACAGAGGCCTCAGAGGCAACACCACACATCTACAACCATATGATTTTTTACAAGCCTGACAAAAACAAACAATGAGTAAAGGATTCCCTGTTTAATAAATGGTGTTGGCAAAACTGGCTAGCCATGTGCAGAAAGCAGAAACTGGACCCCTTCCTGACACCTTACACTAAAATTAACTCCAGATGGATTAAAGACTTAAACATAAGACCTAACATCATAAAAACCCTAGAAGAAAACCTAGGCAAAACCATTCAGGACATATGCATAGGCAAGGACTTCATGACTAAAACACCAAAAGCATTGGCAACAAAAGCCAAAATAGACAAATAGGATCTAATTAAATTCCAGAGCTTCTGCACAGCAAAAGAAACAGTCATTACAGTGAATCAGCAACCAACAGAATGGGAAAAAATTTTTGCAATCTACCCATCTGACAAAGGGCTAATATCCAGAATCTACAAAGAACTAAAACAGATTTACAAGAAAACAAACAAACAAACCCATTCGAATGTGGGTGAAGGATATGAACAGACACTTTTCAAAAGAAGACATATATGAGGCCAACAAACATATGAAAAAATGCTTATCATCACTGGTCATTAGAGAAATGCAAATCAAAACTACATTGAGATACCATCTCATGCCACTTAGAATGGTGATCATTAAAAAATCTGGAGACAACAGATGCTGGAGAGGATGTGGAGAAATAGGAACACTTTTACACTGTTGGTGGGAGTGTAAATTAGTTCAACCATTGTGGAAGAAAGTGGGGCGATTCCTCAAGGACCTAGAAATAGAAATTCCATTTGACCCAGCAATCCCATTACTGAGTATATATCCAAAGGATTATAAGTCAATCTATTATAAAGACACATGCACATGAATGTTCATTGCAGCACTGTTTA